>CM047516.1:30280481-30287981 GCA_026122265.1 Ammodytes dubius
ACATATATTGTTGATCTCTCTGTGTGTGTCCAGTGGTGCCCTCACCCTGCCGTTGATGGTGAAGTGCTTCCAGGCCTTGGCCTCCTGCGTGCTGATGTTCTGGTAGAGATGGAACGATCCATCGCTCCATTTGTAGAGTCCAGAGCCGGGGTTAGAATCCCTGTTAGGAGGAAACGGTTTAGTATATATTATAATGCGCTATTTATTATAGTCAGTTATAGTATTATATATTATACAGAGACAGAGGAGGAAACGGTTTAGCATATTTATTATGATGTACTATTTATTATAGTCTGGCATTATATAGAGACAGAGGAGAAGGACATGTTATGTTTAGACTTTTTAGCAATTTATATTTTTTACAATTTTTTTTTAAGAAAACCCGATAAAAAACTGAAAAAATTTGACAAAGTAAAAAAAAAGTGAAACTAAAAGATATAGTGAAAATATGTCAAAAATATAAAAATAAAAATAAAATGCAATTAAAAAGGGAGATAACTGAAAAAAAGAATAAGTAAAAAAAAAAGAAGAAAATAAAACGAAAATATGAGAAGATACGAAAACATTTTGTCTGTCATTATAGCACAGGGCTCACACACACACACACACACACAGACACACGCACACACACAGTTTAACACACACACACACACACACACACACACACACACACACACACACACACATACACACACACACACACACACACACACATACTTGTTAGCTGCGGCCATGAACAGGCCTTCAGAGGGGATGGTGAAGACCTCGACATCGAAGGTTTCAGACGGCGTGTAGAGGTCCTGGTAATCCTCCACGTAGTCCAGACGCTCCTTATCTGGTCACCAGATGATGTGAAGAAAATTAATAATATGGCTTTGTCCCAGTCCCCATAATATCTACTATTTAGTATGGTAGAAAACAGATTAAGGAAGTCCCAATTCTTCTGGTCAGGTTAGAAATACCCGGATTTCAACTACATTCGGCCGATATTTTTAGTGTTGAAATACACTATCTAAGGTTGAAATCAGCATGCTATTTGGGCGATTCTGACCCACAATCCACAGATCCTCCATATGAAAACAAACGGGGATGAGACGGATATAAAAGCAAGAGGCAAGATCAAGGTGCAATGTTATGATGAAATAAGAGAGTAAAGTATGTCCCAATAGTATGCCTACTACATCCTAACTAGATTCTTTTTATGGTCAGATGTAGTATGTAGAATAGAAAAAAGAAGCAAACAAAAGTGGCCCAGCGGATCTAGCAACATGCCCGTTGGCGTTCACTTATAATTCACACACAACACACACACACACACACACACACACACACACACACACACACACACACACACACACACACACACACACACCACACACACACACACACACACACACACACACACACACACACACACACACAACACACACACACACACACACACACACACACCACACACACACCACACAGGTTAGTATGTACTCACTCTGCAGCAGTGTTCTCCATGGTCTCCGTCACAGATGAACAGACTTCTCTTCAGCGCGTTGAACCACAGCTGGCCGTCCTCTCTGCCCGAGCAAGGGGGGGGCAGACCCACGGATACCCTGGCCTCTGCCTCTGGACAGACAGACAGAGAGACAGACAGGCAGGCAGACAGGCAGACAGACAGACAGACAGAGAGACAGACAGGCAGACAGGCAGACAGACAGGCAGACAGACAGACAGGCAGACAGGCAGACAGACAGACAGACAGAGAGAGAAACACACACACACACAAATTCAACTTTTTTTTCTTATTTCTTTTTAAGATTTTTTTTTGGCATTTTTTCATTATATTTTTATGCTTTTATTAGACAGTGTGTAGAGACAGAGATGAAATGTGTCAGAGAGGGGAATGAGAGAGAGAGAGGAGAGAGAGAGAGAGAGAGAGAGAGAGAGAGAGAGTGAGAAAGAGAGAGAGAGACGCACCTTTAAAGTAGCGTTATAAAGAGTATGACGTTCTTTAGTTGTGACAGGTGTGATGGAAAATCCCGTTTCAAACAAAACCACAATGACAGAGTTATTGCTCGAGTGTGTGGTGTGTGTGTGTGTGTGTGTGTGTGTGTGTGTGTGTGTGTGTGTGTGTGTGTGTGTGTGTGTGCTGTGTGTGTGTGTGTGTAAGGGCTATAACTATGATGTCATGGTGATTATCGTTTGTGTCTTCAAATTATCAGCCTGTCTGTCTGTGATCAGCACACGCACACACACACACACAAACACACACACACACACACACAAACACACACACGCACACACACACACACACAACACTGTGATCATCAGCTGCTGTCGTCTCCGTGCTACTGATGTGTCATGATATGAGAGGCGTAATGAAAACGTGTGGTGACGGAAACCCTCATTACACACACACACACACACACACACACACACACACACACCATACACACACACACACACACACACACAGCTGTCTGTAGTTGCTATTTAAACCTCCTAGGAGGAACTTTAAAATGTTTGTGCACACACACACAAAAACAGGGACACTTGGACATGTGGCGGGGAGACGGGGGATCGAACCACCGACCCTGTAACCCAGTGGACGACCGCCCTACACACTTCACCACACACACACACACACACACGCACACGCACACACAGACACACACACACAGTTCACCACAGACACACACACAGACGCCCGTAGTGTATGTATTACACACACCTGCACCGTGTTGTTGTTTTGAAATATGTCTAAAATCTCATAGTTCTTCCATGGAAACATCAAAACAGTAGCTCAGACCATGACTGACACACACACACACACACACACACACACACACACACACACACACACACACACACACACACACACACACACACACACACACACACACACACACACACACACACACACACACACACACACACACACACACAACACACACACACACACACACACACACACAGAAAAACCGACACAGGAAGAAAGTCTAACCTGTCAGTCACTGTGTATCTCAGGTTACCGAATCACTGATACCATCACACACACACACACACACAAACACACACACACACACACACACACACACACACACACACACACACACACACACACACACACACACCCTCTTCTCACCATAGGGAGTTTGAGAGAGAGAGAGAGAGAGAGAGAGAGAGAGAGACAGAGAGAGAGAGACGCTGTGTCTTGATTCAGGGGTTGCGGTCTACGTAGGCTGCATTTGTAGACCGATTGCGTCATAGCGGCGCGCAAAGGCTGTCCCATTTGCAAGGCTCCTTGCAAGGCTCCTTCATATGCGGCCGTGAAATGCAGCCTTCGTTTCTCGGTTTTGAAGGCTGCATCAGATGTATCCTTCGTGGCCCAACATATCCCATGATTCATTGCGTTTTTTTCAGAGATTGCATAAAATAAAATAAAAAATAACAAAACAGCAACGTGTTGCTCCATCTTCTTAACTTTTATCTTCCTTTCTTTTTTTCTTGTACTTTTTTTCTTTTCGTCTGGTAGGCAACTTCTTTTTCTTTTTTCCTCTGCTGACAGGGCTGTTTCCGTTGGCAGCAATCAGGGTTGCTAGGCAGCACAGGAGCGGCGAGTCCTCACGCAAGGTAACGGCTTGTTACGCAAACCGGAAATGCTCGTAAACGGAGACCTGCGGAGACCGTCTCATTTAACAAGGCTCGTTGGCCTTGGAATCGGCCTTAAAATCGGCCTTCATAGGCTATAGCCTTCATAGACCGCGAGACCGCGTCCTACCAAGGAGGCGGTCTCTGTAATGGGACATAGCCTCAGAGAGAGAGAGAGAGAAGCATTTCTTCAGACAGACAGACACACAGACACACACACTCACCATAGGGGTATTCTGCCCTGTTGCCTGGCAGTAACGGGGTGGACTTTAGGACCTGGGGCACAGACAGCGAGGCCAGACCCGGGGTGGAGCTCGGACACAGTCGGGGCGTGGCATCAGAGCCGGGCAGTAACACCAGCTGACGGAGTAAACCCTAAAAACACACAGAACACGGGGGGCGCCTTTAGCTCAGTTGGTAGGGCGTCCCCTTCCCGGGCCGGGCCCAGCAGCGGACCCGGGTTCGATTCCAGCCCGCGGTCGTTCTCTGCATGTCACTCCCCTCTCTGCACCATTTCAACTCTGTCTCTACACTATCAATAAAGCATAAAAATGCCCAAAAAAATATCTTAAAAAAAACCAAAAAAAAAACACACAGAACACAATATAGCTGTTAAAGGAAAGACACACACACACACACACAGAGGAACACAGACATACACAGACATACAGACAGATAGACACCCACCCCCACACACACACACACAGACACACACGCAAACACAGAGGAATACACACACACACACACACACACACACACTAACACAGAGAAGAGAGAGAGAGAGAGAGAGAGAGAGAGAGGACAAACACACACACTTATTGATGTCATACTCACAGAGAAGCGTCCTCTCGACCTCTTCCGGCTGCCGATGTAGAAGCGAGAGCCTTTGGTGTTCAGAACGCCGGAGAACGCTCTCTCCTGTTTACTGGGAGAAACACACCAGTTAAAGCTTTATACTGGGTTAGTTAAACCTGCAGTGTGTAGAATTCTGGGTTTTATTTCCTAGCAGATTTTGTAGAAAGTAATTATAATATCCATAAGTACATTTAATTTAGTGCATAATAGCTGAAAAAAAGTTTTGAATTATTATTTTTCCCTTAGAAAAGGTCTCATATATGTCCATATTTCTGCATATTTTGGACAAGGCCTAGTGCCGCCATCTTGAAAGTGTCATAGTTGGAATGTCATCAGGTGTATTGTTTAAAATTTAGAATTGTTCTTGTCCTTGAAGGCCACTGTAGCTTCTGTTATTATTCTAAAGGGTTGGGGTTACCCAGGGCGTGTTGCATTCTAGAACTTTGTAGAACTTTCTGATGATGTCATATTACACACTGCACCTTTAAAGGACCAGTTAAAGTTTTTTTTTTTTTTTTCTCTCTAACCTTTATTTCTACAGGTAAATCCCATTGAGACCGAAGACTCTTTTACAAGGGAGACCTGTTTTCCTCTCCCACGTTACCATTCACACACACATTCATACACCGATAGCAGCAGGCTAAACTATCGACATTCACACGAGGCAAGGTGGGTTAAATGTCTTGCCCAAGGACACAACAACCATGACACATGTGGCAGGGCGGGAATCAAACCACCAACCCTTCATTCATTGGCCGAAAATCTTTGCAACTGATGTAAAAACCTTCAAAACCAGTTTAAACTGGTCTGAAGTGAACTGGTGACTCACAGTTCCAGTGGAATCCCACAGTCTATGGTTAGCGTAGCATACAGGCCGCTAACAGCTAGCACCAGCGTGTGCCATCGGTCGTCGTCCAATGAAACGTCCAGGAAGCTGAGCCGGCTCCGCCCCCTTCCGCCCGGCGACGCAACCAGGAAGTGAAGCCGGTCGCCTGAGATACGTAACCCTAGCAACAGCAGGTCAGCTGACTACCTGCACAGCGAGTAAGATTATCATGTACGCTGGAAATTAAAGGGGAATTAGCTTTAGAAGGTGTTTGTGTGTTCTGTGATGTGCTGTGTGTGTAGTTGTGTATTTGTCGGGCTGTGGGTGATTGTTGTGCCGAGGGGACAGGAGGGGGACTGATATGTGTAACATTGATGGAAATTATTCACCTTTGGATCAATTGGCAAATAAGGTTTTAGAGCTGTTGCACACCAGACTTTTTAATTTTATTTAACGATTAATTGCTGTTAATAAACTTATCAAACGTGAATAAGTCGATCAAGCTTCCATGTTCATGAAGTCATTTCACTTCAAAATTGCGGATTTTATTAGTTTCAAACTGGTTATTTTGTCTCACGAAACGTCACACTGTAACTATTAATCGTTAAATTCAGTAACTTATGCAACAATTATCAGTAATTGACTAAAAACAAACATGGAGCTAGCAGTTGTTGTTACCGGTGAATTATTATGATTAGATTGACAGTAGAGCAATATTCCCAGAAGCTTTGCGAATCTGAGTAAGTGTACTGTAGAACTAAAATACGTAAGATACCGTGGCTACTATGTATATTACTGTGAAAATCAACCAATCACAGTACTTTATGCATAACGTAACTAGTTGGATAACTGTATGATATTAAGTAATTTGACTGTGAAAACAACAAAAATCGTTTACAGTGATGCATCAAATTTTTAAAAATGATTCGTTTTTTGGTCGTTATTTGGGCCCGGTTTGGCAATGGCCTTTGGACTGAACGGACCAGAAAAAGTTTAGTGTGTGTTGTGTGTGTGTTTGATGTGTGTGTGTGGTGTGTTGTGTGGGTGTGTGTGTGTTTGAGGTGTGTGTGTGTAGGGTTAGGTGTGTTTGGTAGGTTTGTCTGTTTGAGGGTTACCTGTCTGTTTACGTTCGTTGTCTGTCTTCTTCTACCTCTCCTCTCTGCTGACTTGGGACTGAGCAGTGAAACTGGCCGGGGAGGAAGAGTGGCAGTTGGTGAAGATCTGAGAGGCGGGAAAACTCAGCGCTGTGTTGCATGGCGCGGCCAATCGGAGGCCTCGAGACCCGCCGGACTGAACCATCTTTGCACTGAGAAACGGAATCATCATTTAGTTTTTCAAAGATTTTTTTTTTTTGCATTTTATGCTTTATTGATAGTAAAGAACAGAGTGAAAGGCAGAGAGGAGTGACATGCAGAGAACGACCCGGCTGGAATCAAACCCGGCCGCTGCCCACCCATGGGGGGGGACGCCCTACACAACTCCCTACCTGTGCGGGCGGTGTTTCTCCTGGTCGTGGCAGGACTCGTGCCAACAGGTCAAGAGGCAGCAGGTCTAAAGGAAACACAAACACTTAAATTCTTTTAATAAAAACACACACACACACACACACTTCAGTTTGGTTAATTCTAGCGCCCCTTTGGACAAAAGCGGTAGTGTTTTTACCACGCCAGCTGTTGTTCCTGGGTGAGCATATACCCATGACAAAGGCATTAAGAAAAACTATATAAAAATAGCATTCTTTGCACTGATGGTCTCGTTTGCTGTTACATGTAATTTATGATCATCAGAGGAAAAATTAGACTGTTTCAGAAATATTTAAAAAAGTTCCTCGTAGCTACTTTAACCATGTCGGTTTGCGTCTGCATATTTCTTCTGACACAAACTCATTTATGCCCCACACACACACACACACCACACACACAACACACCACACACACCACCACACAGCACCACACACACACACACACCACACAGCACACACACACACCACACACACACACACACACACACACAACACACACACACAACACACACACACACACACACACACACACACACACACACCCCACACACACACACACACACACACACACACACACACACACACAACACACAGTGAATCACCACAACCACATCACAAGTGATGTTACTCTGAACACACAGATAGCTACATGTTG
>CM047516.1:30302981-30310481 GCA_026122265.1 Ammodytes dubius
TTAAAGGTGCAGTGTGTAATATGACATCATCAAGAAAGTTCTAGAAAGTTCTAGAATGCAACACTCCCTGGGTAACCCCAACCCTTTAGAATAATAACAGAAGCTACAGTGGCCTTCAAGGACAAGAACAATTCTAAATTTTAAACAATGCACCTGATGACATTCCAACTATGACACTTTCAAGATGGCTGCACTAGGCCTTGGCCTAAAGTATGGAGAAATATGGACATATATGAGACCCTTTCTAAGGGGAAAAAAATATCTAAAAAATGTTTTCAGCTATTATACACTAAATTAAATGTACTTATGAATATTATAATTACTTTCTACAAAATCTTCTAGGAAATAAAACCCAAAATTCTACACACTGCAGGTTTAAAAGCAAGTCAAAGTCAAAACTTTTACAGTAACATTCAGACAAATGTTCTAACTTTTTCAACTCAAAAGTCAAATTAGTTTCTTCTCTGAAAGTGGAGCCAGTTCTGATGTTTCTGTATAAAATCTCAGTGAACCTGTTAAGACATATTTTGGCCTGTAGCAGTTTCTCTGTATGGGGCGACCTCACATGCTCTGTGTGTGTGTGTGTGTGTGTGTGTGTGTGTGTGTGTGTGTGTGTGTGTGTGTGTGTGTGTGTGTGTTATCTACTGGATGGAATAGATTATCATAGAATCAGAGTGTGTGTGTGTAAGAGAGAGAGTGTGTGTGTGAGTGTTACAGTGTGTGTTAGTATGTGTGTCTCTCTCTGCCCGTGTGTGTGTGTGTGTGTCTCTGAGCACACGTGTGTGTGTGTGTGTGTCTCTTTCTCTCTCTGTCCATGTGTGTGTGTCTCTCTCTCTGTGTGTGTGTGTGTGTGTGTGTGTGTGTGTGTGTGTGATCTCCTGATAGAACAGATTATCACTGAATCAGGGTTTGATAAGTGTTTCCTGTTCCTGTCATGGAGGCGCTGCGTGTTTACCATGGGAACCACACACACACACACACACACACACACACACACACACACACACACACACACACACACACACACACACACACACACACACACAGAGAGAGAGAGAGAAACAGACACACACACACGCGCGCACACACACGTTGGAAGAGGTGAGCTTCAGCACGGCACAGATGCTCATGTAGGAGCCCAGCATAGACAGAGGCTGTGTCTTGATTCAGGGGTTGCTCAGGGTTGCGGTCTACAAAGGCTGCATTTGAAGACCGATTGCGTCATAGCGGCGCGCAAAGGCTGTCCCGTTTGCAAGGCTCTTTGCAAGGCTCCTCATATGCAGCCGTGAAATGCAGCCTTCGTTTCACGGTTTTGAAGGCTGCATCAGATGTATCCTTCGCAGCCCAACATATCCCAAGATTAATTGCGTTTTTTTCAGAGATTGCATAAAATAAAATTAAAAAATAACAAAACAGCAACGTGTTGCTCCATCTTCTTAACTTTTATCTTCCTTTCTTTTTTTCTTGTACTTTTTTTTCTTTTCGTCTGGTAGGCAACTTCTTTTCTTTTTTCCTCCGTTGACAGGGCTGTCTCCGTTGGCAGCAATCAGGGTTGCTAGGCAGCACAGGAGCGGCGAGTCGTCACGCAAGGTAACGGCTTGTTACGTGAACCGGAAATGCTCGTAAACAGAGACCTGCGGAGACCGTCCCGTTTAACAACACTCGTTCGGCCCTGATTCGGCCTTCGAATCGGCCTTCATAGGCTATAGCCTTCATAGACAGCGAGACTGCGTCCTACCAAGGAGGCGGTCTCTGTAACGGGATACAGCTAACTGTCTGTCTGTCTGTTCTGACCTCACTTTATATCAGACTGTTCCCCTACACCCAATACCTCCATGGAGCAACAAGCACATTTTAACTAAATGTATAAGACACACACACACACACACACACACAGACACAGACACACACACACGCAGAGAGGGACACACACACACACACAGAGAGGCGCACACACACACACACACACACACGGTGTTTGATCTTTTATCTGTTGCTGTTTGTTAATGGAGGATCAAACGATACAGTTACAGGAGGAAGTTCACATCAGGGCCATGCTGGTGTGTGTGTGTGTGCACGTGCCTCTGTGTTATTGTGTTATAATGTGTGTATGTGTGTGTGTGTATTATTGATTTGTGAGTGACTGTGTGTGTGTGTCTCTGTCTGTGTCGGTGTGTGTGTGTGTGTGTGCGTTACTCTGTGTGTGTGTGTGTGTGTGTGTTACTGTGTGTGTGTGTGTGTGTGTGTGTGTCTGTGTGTCTGTGTGTGTGCGTTACTCTGTGTATGTCTGTGTGTGTGTGTGTGTGTGTATGTGTGTGTGTGTGTGCGCGTTACTCTGTGTGTGTCTCTGTGTGTGTGTATGTGTGTGTTAAAGTGCATTTTTTTAGGAAAGCATTTTGACTTTGAACCTTGTTGGAACACGCCACACACACACACTAACGTTAGCTAGCTGTTGTTAGCTGGACGTTAGCTTGCTGTCATTAGCGGCTTTGATTACTGGACTGAGGCACACACACACACACACACACACACACACACATACATGGTCTCACACACACACACACACATACATGGTCACACACACACACACACACACACACACACACACACACACACACACACACCTGATTACTGGACTGAGGCACTGGAGAGCATTATGTCATAGTTAGGGGGTCGGTCTGGGCACGCTTCGTACAGATTAGAGGGGACGGCACACAAATACAGTCACACATGGTCACGGACACAGAGAGAGGCGTGTCTGTCTGTCTGTCTGTCTGTCTGTCTGTCTGTAGTAACTAGGGCTGGCCCGAATTATTCGAATACTCGTTCGGTAAATTAGTATTCGGAGCTTCGTTTTTTTTTTTTCCAACTATTTTTTTTGCAAGAAGCTAGTACTGCAATATAATGTCATCAAATAATTTTATATTTGGATATAAAAGTTAGTAATATTGTAGTAGTAGTAGTAGTATTGCTCATTTAGGAGGATATTACATCACTAAGTGTCATAGCGCATCCATTACTTCACCTCCGAGCGCGTAAATCTTCAACAAAATATGCAGATATTGTCAAAATTGGTTCCAGGGAGTATATAGGGATTATTAAAGTTTTTTTTTTTTTTTTAATGATGTTTTTGTAACGAATATCCGCTCGGAAAAACCAACGAATATTCGAAGCCTGAAAAATGGCATTCGGGCCAGCCCTAGTAGTAAACATTTCACTCACTGTTGGGGTGGAACATGTCGCAGGTGAACTTCATCTTGGGAGGACTGAGAGGATAGTCTGTCTGTCTGCCTGCCTGTGTCTGTCTGTCTGTCTGTCTGTCTGTCTGTCTGTCTGTCTGTCTGTCTGTCTGTGTGTGTGTCTGTCTGTCTGTCTCTCTGTGTCTGTCTGTCTCTCTTTCTGTGTCTGTAGTAACCATTTTTTTTTTTTAACCTTTATTTCTACAGGTAAATCCCATTGAGACCGAAGACTCTTTAACAAGGGAGACCTGTTTTCCTTTCCCACGTTACCATTCACACACACATTCACACACCGATAGCAGCAGGCTAACTATCGACATTCACACGAGGCAAGGTGGGTGAAGTGTCTTACCCAAGGACACAACAACTATGACACAGGTGGCAGGGCGGGGATCGAACCTCCAACCCTTTGATCATCAGCCGACCCGCTCTACCACCTGAGACACAGTCGCCCCACGATTATAACTGTCTGTCTGTCTGTCTCTCTTTCTATCTATCTGTCTGTCTGTCTGCCTGTGTGTCTGTCCATCACTCACTGTTGGGGTGGAACATGTCGCAGGTGAACTTCATCTTGGGAGGACTGAGCGGGTAGTCGGAGGGGAAACTGAGGACAGCCGGGAACACGCCTCCTTCAAAACACGTGTCCTGAGGTCCCCTGGAGAGAGAGAGAGAAGGGAGAGGAGGGAGTTAGGATGGATAGATGGAGAGAGAGTTAGGATGGATGGATGGATGGATAGATGGATGGATAGTGAGTGAGTGAGTGAGTGAGAGAGAGAGAGAGAGAGAGAGAGAGAGAGAGAGAGAGAGAGGAGTTAGGATGGAAGGATGGATAGTGAGT
Source organism: Ammodytes dubius (assembly GCA_026122265.1). Classification (NCBI taxonomy): domain Eukaryota; kingdom Metazoa; phylum Chordata; class Actinopteri; order Uranoscopiformes; family Ammodytidae; genus Ammodytes; species Ammodytes dubius. The sequence goes on from CM047516.1 coordinate 30,307,059, forward strand.
GAGTGAGTGAGTGAGTGAGAGAGAGAGAGAGAGAGAGAGAGAGAAGGGAGTTAGGATGGAAGGATGGATGGATAGATGGATGGATAGATGGATAGATAGTGAGTGAGTGAGTGAGTGAGTGAGTGAGTGAGTGAGTGAGTGAGTGAGTGAGTGAGTGAGAGAGAGAGAGAGAGAGAAGGGAGTTAGGATGGATAGATGGATAGATGGATAGATAGATAGATAGATAGATAGTGAGTGAGTGAGTGAGTGAGTGAGTGAGTGAGTGAGTGAGTGAGTGAGAGAGAGAGAGAGAGAGAGAGAGAGAGAGAGAGAGAGTCAAACAGAGAGCAGAGATGTGATCAGGGAAGAGACTGATGTGGTCAGATATTCAAACATCTGAACTGATAAAGAGTTAAGAATAGAATCGCCTGATACAGTCAATGATCAATACTGTGTGTGTGTGTGTGTGTGTGTGTGTGTGTGTGTGTGTGTGTGTGTGTGGTGTGTGTGTGTGTGTGTGTGTTTTTGTGTGTGTGTGTGTGTATGAGTGTGTGTGTGTAGTGAGTGAGTGAGTGTGTGTGTGTGAGAGTGTGTGTGTGTGTGTGTGTGTGAGAGTGTGTGTGTGTGTTCTGTATTCACAAAAACCAAGAAGAATGTCTCACATCTATGTCTGTGCCAACTGAAGTCTCGTTCTCCAAATTCAATCCTATTCTTTTAAGATATTTTTTTGGCATTTTTATGCTTTATTGATAGTGTAGAGACAGAGTTGAAATGGGGCAGAGAGGGGAGTGACATGCAGAGAACGACCGCGGGGTGGAATCAAACCCAGGTCCGCTGCTGGCCGAGGCCCATGGGGGGGACGCCCTACCAACTGAGCTAAGGGCGCCCCCGAGTCTTCAATCCCATTCTTGTAAAATAAATGGATCTATTGGGGATGTTTGGCCAGTGTAAAAAGAGGTATAAATCTCCTGTTGTCAGAAACACATCTTTGTCTGTTAGTGAGGGAGCACTGCCACCCAGTGGTCACATCCAGTATCACACCAACACTAATAATGGATTGGATTTATATAGCGCTTTTCAAGGCACTCAAAGACGCTTTACAGGGTTCCAGGTTCCATTCATTCACACACAGTCATACTGGTGGTGGTAAACTACCATAGTAGCCACAGCTGCCCTGGGGCAGACTGACGGAAGCGTGGCTGCCATTCAGCACCTACGGCCCCTCAGACCACCACCTCAAACATACAGCAGTCATACACATTCACACGAGGCAAGGTGGGTGAAGTGTCTTGCCCAAGGACACAACAACCATGACACTGATGGCAGAGCGGGGATCGAACCTCCAACCCTCTTAACCACCTGAGCCACGGTTGCCCCGGTTGCACTAACTGCAGCTAAATAAATTATCTGTCATATTTTCACATAAAACGTGGAAATAATTGAAGTTTAAGGATTCAGAAATGTTTTTATTGCCGTACAGCAGTAATACAATTGAATGTATTTCTCATAAATTTGTTTAAAGGTGCAGTGTGTAATATGACATTATCAAGAAAGTTCTAGAAAGTTCTAGAATGCAACGCTCCCTGGGTAACCCCACCCCTTTAGAATAATAACAGAAGCTACAGTGGCCTTCAAGGACAAGAACAATTCTAAATTCTAAACAATGCACCTGATGACATTCCAAAAACATGGATTCCTCCATAAGACTTGCCTGCTCAATGTAGAAAATGTAATATTAATATTTGTAATTCTGCGCTCAGGAGGATAATTCAGATTATTGGCAGAGGTGATTTTACACCAATGAGGACATATTTATGTAAACAGGTTTTAACCTTTTGGTATAAAACTAATCTCCTTGCTGGATCCTTCAACTTTACAGTCTCATCAAATCACTTTTATATTTTTTTAAGATATTTATGAATGAGGATATTGATTTAAGTTAATACATTACTTAAAATGTTACACAATGCCCTTTAAAATCATTTATTTATTTTTGATCGGATTGGCCCCATCCAAAGACCAAACCAGACTAAACAGAAAACCAAACAAAAGCATCAACTAAGTCTGTACTCACATGATGAGCGCCTCCCATTCAAAGAAATTCTCCTCATTAGCTGGACCTGCAGAGAACAACACAGACACAGACAGACACACACAAGTTTTATTATTCGGTCCAATAAAATGTTATGATTTGGACTTTTTCTATAAAAAGCCACCATTGTCGCTCCCAATAAAAGCAAATAATATGTCATGTGTAATATGTGTGTGTGTGTGTGTGTGTGTGTGTGTGTGTGTGTGTGTGTGTGTGTGTGTGTGTGTGTAAGAATAGAATAACCATCAAAACAACCAGTTAATAACCAGACAGCTCCAGTATCTCACCTGCAACGATCCCCTCCGGTGGATTTAAAGTCAGTTCTGAAACAAAAAACAGACACACTCAGGCTGTGTTCTATCTATCTATCTATCTATCTATCTATCTATCTATCTATCTATCTATCTATCTATCTATCTATCTATCTATCTATCTATCTATCTGTCTGTCTGTCTGTCTGTCTGTCTGTCTGTCTGTCTGTCTGTCTGTCCATCTATCTATCTATCTATCTATCTATCTATCCATCAATATAAACATTTCGTTTGTGAGACTAATAAAGTTTTGAGAAATATTCAGTGAACTGGAATGTAAACATTGGCAGCTAATGCTAATATGCTAACACAACACAACAAACTAAACCGTTTAACAAACATTTATCACCATAACAACAGTCTAATCGCTCTTATATCCGCACGACTATGTTAATAAACTACTTAGTATTAACCTAGCGCTAGTAGGCAATGCTTACGCTGCTTTACTTCAACTGCGCCAAACTTCATGTAAAAAACTGCCACTTTTATAATTGTAAGATTTATCAATTATCCACAAAATAGTTGAAATTTTAAACCAAATAGTTAATGTTGGTGACTTTCAATATGCTTTTCGGGAAGGGAAATTACGAGTTAACTGTCCGCCAATTGTGTGAAATTAATATTTTAGTTTCGCAAGGGATACGTGTTTCGGAGTTGCGACATAGCAGCTTGAAGCCCGAAGACGCACAAACACACGATATAATCAGTTATTTTACCACGAATAAGGTTGCTAGGTTAATTAAAACAACACCGAATTAAAGTATAAGTCAATATCTATCATACACTGTTAGAGTTGTGTAGCATATTAAGAGCTACACTGAAGAAAATCGTAAACAAATCTTAAAGTAGTAGATTCTTGAATGGAGTTTGGGTTTTGACTGTTATATTTGACCACGATTAAGGCTACTAGGTTGATTATAACAGCGCCGAATTAAAGTACAAGTTAACCATTTTCATACAATGTGCGCCTTATGTAGCATGTCAAAAACTACACAGCTAAAAAGCAAAAACAAATCTTTAAGTAGAAGTTTCTTGAATGGA
>CM047516.1:30315481-30320481 GCA_026122265.1 Ammodytes dubius
AAATCCGACCCGTGGACCTTTACTGCAGGTCATCCCCCCTCTCTCTCTCTCCTCTCTCTCTCTCTCTCTCTCTCTCTCTCTCTCTCTCTCTGTCTCCCCATTTCAACTCTGTACTGTCTAATAAAGCTCTCTCTCTCTCTCTCTCTCTATCTCCCCATTTCAACTCTGTACTGTCTAATAAAGCTCTCTCTCTCTCTCTCTCTGTCTCTGTCTCCCCATTTAAACTCTGTACTGTCTAATAAAGTTTGAAAATGCCCAAAAAAAAAGCATTTTAAATAACGCTTTTGTCATTTTTCGTCAGGTTTTCAGTCCACTAACAGTTTGTTCATTGCAGCGTCCCCACACCATGAAATAACTTAAACAGGAATGATTGAAATTACGTCGCTGTCCGGTCGTCATAAAACGTGAATATTCCCCCAAAAAAGTTTGGAAATCGGCAAATCGGCAAATCGGCAAGAAGCAAATTAATCCACATCTGGTCGGATCAGTTCAAACACGCACACACACGCACACACACACGCACACAACGCACGCACACACACACATACACACACACACATTGTACACGCACACACACACACACATATGCACACACACACCGTCAAACCGTCCGTGATTTCCATCCAGATATGTCGTTGAGAAAGGGAATATAATCCAATGTTGAACACAGTTTTTTCAAGTGGGCCTCACCCCCCCCCCCCCCCCCCCCCCCAACCCGGGTTAGAATCCAGCCTGGGTTGTTCTCTGCATGTCATTCCCCTCTCTGACACATTTCATCTCTGTCTCTACACACTGTCTGAAAAATGTCCAAAAAAAAAAAAAAAAAAAAAAAAAAAAAAAGTCTTGACGTAACGCTCCACCAAAAATGGTTGTCTTGCTGAATGTATCCAACGTGATTTGGGAAATGTGAAAACACACACCCCACACACACAGACCCTCACCCCCAACCCCCCCCCCCCCACACACACACACAGAGGGGGGTCATGTCTTGGTTGCCCCCAGACAGTCGAACCCACAGAAGGTCCACCTCTTCTCCAGATTGGCCCCCACCCCACTGAGCGTCTGTCTGAACATGGAGGGCAGACGCACCATGAGGCTCTCCAGCTCACACGCTGACACCTGGAGGGGAAAAAAGCACAATGCATTCACATATCTGCTGGACTATAGGCTATTCGGAATGTCCTAATATGGCTATTTCAGTGGAGGAGTACTTCTAGAAAAATCTCATTAGAAATTGAATTGTAACATATATCTTCATACAACCACTGGTTATTGTTCAATAGCATCCTAGACAATACATAAATGGTTTATTTGGCAGGGATTTATGTTTTGGTGATATTTGAGAGAAAAGTAAAGGAACCCTCTTTTCCTATCACCACAAAAGTACCATTTCCGCCTAAACTAAAGCTCTGTATACAGGACTCTATTTCAATAAATGTTTTGGTAAATTACATTCTAACTTTTTGGTGATGTGGGACAGACACCTGGTTAGTACCTCAGCAAATCTGATGAAGAAAAGAGTGAGCATTCCCAAGTTATGGGCTTTTTTGTCACATATCCCCTATTCGGAATGGCCTAATTTGGCTCTTTTTGAGGGACTGGGGTAGTTCTAAAGAATAACCAAAAAAACATATTTCGCCCAAAGATAAAAGTGCTCAAGAATCAATTTCATGAACAGGACATTCTAAAGATAAAAAAAATCATTGTTGAGGTTTGTTCTACCTCGGGTAGGGGTATCTCGAAAACTAAAAAACTAAAGCCTTTTTTGAGCACTTGCTGCTAGACTATTGGTTACCTTGGGGTCCAGTCTCTGGATGTAGGACCAGAGGTATTCCAGATTCGCTCCAAACGGATGAACGTGAAGAAACGTCGACATGATTCCTGGAGAGGAGGAAAGATGATTATTTGTGTGTGTGTGTGTGTGTGTGTGTGTGTGTGTGTGTGTGTGTGTGTGTGTGTGTGTGTGTGTGTGTGTGTGTGTGTGTGTGTGTGTGTGTGTGTGTGTGTGTGTGTGTGTGTGTGTGTGTGTGTGTGTGTGTGTGTGTGTGTGTGTGTGTGTGTGTGGTGTGTGTGTGGCAAAATGGCGTCCCCCCTCTGGAGAACTCGGCCATTTTTTATTTCCTTGATTTATGTGGCGTAGCGCCGGCGATTACAGACCGAACCTAATTCAATTTCTCCCCACAGCTGCTCACATGGAACCAGAGGACTGAGTGTGTGTGTGTGTGTGTGCGTGTGTGATGTGTGTGTGTGTGTGTGTGTGTGTGTCTGTGTGTGTGTGTGTGTCTCTCTCTCTCTCTCTGTGTGTGTGTGTGTGTGTGTGCTTCTGTGTCTGTTTCTATGTTTGTCTATGTGTGTGTTTTTGTGTGTGTGTGTGTCTCTCTCTCTCTGAGCGTGTGTGCATCTGTGTGTGTGTGTGTGTGTGCATCTGTGTGTGCGTGGTGTGTGTGTCTGTGTCTGTGTGTGTGTGTGTGTGTGTGTGTGTGTGTGTGTGTGTGTGTGTGTGTGTGTGTGTGTGTGTGTGTGTGTGTGTGTGTGTGTGTGTGTGTGTGTGTGTGTGTGTCTGTGTGTGTGTGTTCAAAGTCATTTAAATTTCCAACTTGCACCAAGGAAAACTGGATCGAAAGGACAAAGAAAACTGAGTCCATGTGTTGAATCACAACGATGTGGAAATGCCTAATGCTACTGTTATGAAATGTTCCTTTTAAAGTAGATACAAGGAGTTTTGAGATCTTGTTGACTGTAAGGCAAGGCAAGTTTATTTCTATAGCACAATTCAGACACAAGGCCACTCAAAGTGCTTTACAGGGGCAAGATTAAAATACATAAAACACATTATAAAAGCTAGTGAATAACATTTAAAAATTGCAGGTTAAAATGGAAACAGAAAAGTCTTCAGACTTGATTTAAAGGAGCTGAGAGTTGCAGCAGACCTCAAGTTTTCTGGGAGTTTGTTCCAGATTTTTGGTGCATAAAAACTAAAAGCTGCTTCTCCTTGTTTAGTCCTAACTCTGGGGACTGTAAGTAGACCTGTCTGTGTGTGTGTGTGTGTGTGTGTGTGTGTGTGTGTGTGTGTGTGTGTGTGTGTGTGTGTGTGTGTCGTGTGCGTGTGTGTCTGTGTGTGTGTGTCGTGTTGGTGTGTTGTGCTGTGTGTGTGTGTGTGTGTGTGTGTCTCTCTGTGTGCTGTGTGTGTCTGTGTGTGTGTGTGTGTGTGTGTGTGTGTGTGTGTGTGTGTGTGTGTGTGTGTGTGTGTGGTGTGTGTGTGTGTTGTGTGCGTGTGTGTGTTGTGTGTGTGTGTGTGTGTGTGTGTGTGTGTGTGTGTGTGTGTGTGTGTGTGTGTGTGTGGTGTGTTCTCTCAGTGTGTGTGTGTGTGTGTGTGTGTGTGTGTGTGTGTTACCCAGCAGTAGAGCTTCTCTCTTGACGTGACTCCTCCCCTCTTGATGACATCACTTCTACGATCTCGACCCAGGAACAAGGAAGTAACGCCACAACCATTCACCTGGAAGACAGACAGGGAAAGAGGAAGGGAGACAGGCAGGGAGGAGGGAGGGAGGGAGGGAGGGAGACAGACAGACGGACAGGGAGGGAGGGAGGGAGACAGACAGGCAGGGAGGGAGGGAGGGAGGGAGACAGGGAGAGACAGACAGACAGAGAGGGAGGGAGGGAGGGAGGGAGAGAGAGACAGACATGGAGGAGGGAGAGAGGGAGGAAGAGAGGGAGGGAGGAGAGGGAGAGAGGGAGACAGACAGGGAGACAGACAGGGAAAGAGGGAGGGAGACAGGGTAAGAGGGAGGGAGACAGAGAGACAGACAGGGAGACAGGGAGAGAGAGAGACAGACAGACAGGCAGGGAGGGAGGGAGACAGGGAGACAGACAGGCAGGGAGGGAGGGAGACAGGGAGAGAGGGAGAGAGAGAGAGAGGCAGACAGACAGGGAGGGAGGGAGGCAGGGAGGGAGACAGGGAGGGAGAGAGAGAGACAGACAGACAGGGAGGGAGACAGGGAGGGAGAGGAGGGAGAGAGACAGGGAGGGAGACAGACAGGGAGGGAGGGAGGGAGGGAGGGAGGGAGGGAGGGAGGGAGGGAGGGAGGGAGGGAGGGAGGGAGGGAGGGAGGGAGGGAGGGAGGAGAGAGGGAGGGAGGGAGACAGACAGGGAGGGAGGGAGAGAGGGAGGGAGGGAGGGAGGGAGGGAGGGAGGGAGGGGAGGGGAGGGAGGGAGGGAGAGAGGGAGAGAGGGAGAGAGGGAGGGAGGAAGGGAGGGAGAGAGACAGACAGGGAGAGAGGGAGGGAGGGAGGGAGACAGGGAGGGAGGGAGGGAGGGAGGGAGACAAGGAGGGAGGGAGGGAGGGAGGGAGGGAGGGAGGGAGGGAGGGAGGGAGGGAGAGCGAGAGACAGACAGACAGGGAGGGAGACAGGGAGACAGACAGGGAGAGAGGGAGGGAGGGAGACAGGGAGGGAGGGAGGGAGGGAGGGAGGGAGGGAGGGAGGGAGGGAGGGAGACAGGGAGACAGGGAGAGAGAGACAGACAGGGACGGAGACAGACAGGCAGGGAGGGAGGGAGGGAGGGAGACAGGGAGAGAGGGAGGGAGACAGGGAGGGAGGGAGGGACGGAGGGAGGGAGGGAGGGAGGGAGGGAGACAGACAGAGAGACAGACAGGGAGGGAGGGAGACAGGGAGAGAGAGAGACAGACAGACAGACAGGGAGGGAGGGAGACAGGGAGAGAGGGGGGGGGGAGGGAGAGAGGGAGACAGAGAGAGAGACAGACAGACAGACAGACAGGGAGACAGGGAGAGAGAGAGGGAGACAGGGAGGGAGACAGACAGACAGACAAATCTTAGTGTTTCCGTTTTTTTACAAGATACTGTAAACATTTTTTGTGATTAACAATTTTTATTGCTTTTTATTTATTTTTTCAAAACATGACATGACAACATAAATTTAAATGCACAAATGCCTTCAAGCTAACGTGAAAAAACCCAAAACTGGATCACTGAGTGAGCTG
>CM047516.1:30342981-30347981 GCA_026122265.1 Ammodytes dubius
AAAAGAAAAAACGTCTTCAATAAATCTCGTCTTGCGCTTTGTGAGATTTTTCCGAGGTCTAAGGAAAACTCATTAAAGGTCCGTGAGAGATAACCCAGGACAGGTAGAGGAGAGGAGGGGGCTACACATCCATCATAATCACACACACACACACACACACACACACACACACACACACACACACACACACACACACACAGAGGAAGAAATACACACACACACATATAGGGGAAGAAATACACACACACGCACACAGGGGGAGAGGCAGGCACAACACACACACACACAGGGAGAGACACACACACACGGAGAAAAAGAGGGAGAGACACACACAGAGGGAGAAATACACACACACGGAGAGACACAAACACACAGAGGGAGAGGTAAATACACACACACACACAGGGAGAGGCACACACAGAGAAATAGACTCACACAGGGAGAGAGGCACACACAGAGGGAGAAATACACACACACACACACACTCACACAGTAATACAAACACAGGGAGACACACACACAGAGGGACAAAAACAGATGCACACACGGAGAGAGATACACACACAGGGAGACACACACACACACGCAGGGAAATACAAACACATACACACACACAGAGGCACACACACACACACACACACACACACACACACACACACACACACACACAGGCACAGGGAGAGACACACACACATACACTCCCTGTGCCACACATTCATCATAATCACGCAACGCGCCTTTTTCTCCGGGAAGCAAAACGATTCGGGGCCGAGTTCATTTCTCTGTTCGCTGCTGAAGGAGAGGGAGATGTATGGACACACACACACACACACACACACACACACACACACACACACACACAGGAATACACACTAAGAGGAGACACACACACACACACACACACAGGAATACACACACACACACACACACACAGGGAGAGAGGTACACAAGCACACACACACACACACACACACACACACACACACACACACACACACACACACACACACACACACACACACACACACACACACACACACACACACACACACACACAGACACACACACACACAGGAATACACACTAAGAGGAGAGAAATACACACACACGGAGAGTGAGGTACACAAGCACACACACACAAAGGGAGAGAGATATGCACACACAGATAAATACACACACACACACACACACACAAACAGGAGATACACACACACACACACACACACACACACACAGACACTGAGAGACACACACACACACACACACAGACACTGAGAGACACACACACACACACAAACACACACACACACAGGAGAGATACACACACACACACACACACACACACACAGGAGAGATATACACACACACACACACACACACACACACACACACACACACACACACACACACACACAGGAAACAGCAGAGGGAGAGGAGAAATACACAAGCACAGAGGAAGAACCAAACTAGCCAAGAGAGAAAAGATGGTTCTGTGATTATAATTGTGTTTGTATTTTAGGAACGTGCGAAGGACGATTTTCCCCAACTGTATTAATGCGTTGGTCAGGACAAAAAACAAACACATTAATACAGTTATATCCTTATATATATCCTTATATATATCCTTATATATATCCTTATATATATCCTTATATATATCCTTATATATGCGGGTTACCTAAGTAAGGAGCATTAACACAGTTGGGGGATCCTTATATATGCGGGTTACCTCAGTAAGGCTCCAACCTACTCTAGTAACGAGTAGCCACTCATTTCCACAGCGTTAAACCAAAATGGATATATATTTTTTTTTGATAATTTTTCAGCTGTTTTTTCTTTATCAGACAGTGTGTAGAGACAGAGATGAAACGTGTCAGAGAGGGGAATGACATGCAGAGAACGACCCGGGCTGGACCACTATACCATTAAGGTGCCAACACACTGCACATCGCCGCGCGGCGAGTTTACATAGACAGTCTTGTATTTCGAGCACCGCCGCGCGGATGGGCGGCCGGCAGCGAGCGGCCGCGATAGCCAATCAGCGTTGAGCTCCTCCCGACGTCACTCGCTTCAGGACGACTGACAGAGGAAATTAAGATGAAAACATAACAGTCACAGTTTGCTCCATAAGTTCTGTGAATAGCCTCTGTGTCTGTTGCCTGCTGTGTACAGCTATCAGTTTTGCTTTATGAACCAAGTTAGCAGCGGTTAGCTTGGGTTAAAGCACCATCAGCACAGCAGACTGGTGCTCTCAGCACCGGTTAGCACCAGCGCCAGCATATCCCCAGAGTAGAGAAGGCTGCTCTGGTCTAACCCTAACCCAGCATATCCCCAGAGTAGAGAAGGCTGCTCTGGTCTAACCCTAACCCAGCATATCCCCAGAGTAGAGAAGGCTGCTCTGGTCTAACCCTAACCCAGCATATCCCCAGAGTAGAGAAGGCTGCTCTGGTCTAACCCTAACCCAGCATATCCCCAGAGTAGAGAAGGCTGCTCTGGTCTAACCCTAACCCAGCATATCCCCAGAGTAGAGAAGGCTGCTCTGGTCGGGCGGCGGACACAATATGATCCAATATGATCACGCGGCACGGAACCTGCGATTCGCGAGGAGTGCAGTGTGTTGGCACCTTTAGACCTTAGCATTGAGTACACATGCGCAAAAACAATCACACACACACACACACACACACACACACACACACACACACACACACACACACACACACACACACACACACTACAGCAGAGCCAGGAGAGAAGGAAGTAAAGATGTTTCTGTGATTGTGTTTATTTTATGAATCACCAAGAAACTGAAACTTTAGATCCAAGAACGCACACCTGGAATCTCCCTAAAATATACACACACACGCACGCACACACGCACACACACGCACACACGCACACACACACACACACACACGCACACACGCACACACACGCACACACACACACACACACACACACACACACACACACACACACACACACACACACACACACACACACACACACACACACACACACACACACACACACACACACACACACACACACTTTGTCTGCAGTGTGAAAACGCTTTTTAAATGTTCCCACATGTAGTTTGAGATCTGGAACAATATCAGGTCAGAGGAATGAGGTGTGTGTGTGTGTGTGTGTGTGTGTGTGTGTGTGTGTGTGTGTGTGTGTGTGTGTGTGTGTGTGTGTGTGTGTGTGTGTGTGTGTGTGTGTGTGTGTGTGGACTGCTCAGGGAGTGGCCTTTATCACATCCAGATGTAACAGATGTGTTGATGATCTATTGTCTTAAGCAATTTCCAGCCTGCCCTCTTTAAGTTGTATATATACTGAACTTTGAATTTAAAGGTGCAGTGTGTAATAACAGTGTATTTTAATAACGCGGAAAAATTCCCGCGGTTGCACTATATCATTTACAGGAAAACAGCAAACGCAAACGCAGGCATGAAACCGCAGGTTTTTGAGATCACCTCCGAGGGAGGATTTTTTGGAAAACTTAACGGTTTTCCTGTAAACACCGAAACCATTCCCCCTGGTAACGCTGACGTCACGGCTCCACCCTCACACATGCGCATTGCGTTTGGAGATAAATAGGCATGCGCCGTCTTTGTAGGTCCATGTGCGCCAGTTGGAAAACAACAACAACACCGAGCTGTATTCGCTGTGCTGTTGCTGATGAGTTTGTTATCGTGCCGACAATCGCTCCTACAACAAAATATGGAATTGCTGCACCAATGCTGTGAACAGAGCTGAGAAAAAGAATCGTTCTTGCGCAGGCGCGCCTTTTTATTCAATTCTTACAGCCGACACCGGATGCACCGGAAATGCTATCTACTACTACCTTGTACCGCCAACTGCTGGCCTGGCCTGGCATGCTTACTACATCGATTTCGTCCCGTTTCCTCTGAAAACATGTGTACGGGTGAAGATGTTTTAGAAGATAAATTGTGTCTGAACGGGGATTTAAAAAAAACCAAAAACGGGAAAACTGTCACGTTTTCACCATGAGAACAGGGCCTCACACACACACACACACACACACACACACACACACACACACACAGTACCTGGTATGAGTTGCTGCCCGTTCATCCCCAGAGGCACCATGCCCAGGTTGCTCATAGCCGCGGCCCAAGCTCGGTGCTCCGACACGGGGAGAGAGAGGTGGTGAGGGGGGTCCACACCCAGGCCGTCTATGCTGTCTGCTACTGTAGGGAGAGACACACACACATTACAGACAGACAGACAGACACACTTCTAAATGTGCAAACATTTTAGAAATCGGTTCATCCTAGCCTGAGAAAAGGCAGAAAGTGTTTTATGGTCTCACTGTCTAACCCTACATCTTCCCATGTGTTACATCACACATGGTAAAATGTAAACGGTGAGACAGGATTAACAGGACAGCTGGGCCCAGGGAAGACTGAGGGAAGACTGAGGGAAGAAAAACCTCATTCATTACATTATAATAGTGCTTTTATAATGATAGAACGCTGGTTCAGTATGGGTGAAGTATTCCTTTAGATGTTTTTTTTTTTTAACCTTTATTTATACAGGTAAATCCCTTTGAGTCCAAAGACTCTTTTGCAAGGGAGACCTGTTTTCCTTTCCCACGTTACCATTCACACACACATTCATACACCGATAGCAGCAGCTAACTATCGACATTCACACGAGGCAAGGTGGGTGAAGTGTCTTGCCCAAGGACACAACAACCATGACACAGGTGGCAGGGCGGGGATCGAACCTCCAACCCTTTGATCATCAGCCGACCTGCTCTACCAACTGAGACACAGTCGCAATGTGTTTTGTACCTCCGGCCATTGTAGGTGGTCTGTTCTCTCCTCTCTCATCAGTTCTTTCCTCTGGCCAATGGGAGCGCTGGACTGATGGATCAGTGGATATCCGACCAATCAGAGCGCAGATAGCAGACCACCTGATGAGAAGGACAAGGAGAGGGAAAGTTAAGATACGGAAACTTAGAAAGTAAA
>CM047516.1:30362981-30365481 GCA_026122265.1 Ammodytes dubius
TCTCTCTCTCTCTCTGTCTCCCCATTTCAACTCTGTACTGTCTAATAAAGCTTGAAAATGAGAAAAAAAAAAAATAATTTAAGGAGAATCCAGTGTTAATACACAACCTAGGCTCTGTAAACTGGTATGTAAACAAAGGGTATGTTAGGTTAGGGCCATCGTAGCTAGCACACACATTCACACACACACATTCACACACACACACACACATTCACACACACACATTCACACACACACACACACATTCACACACACACATTCACACACACACCTCAAACAAGACACACTGATGAGTCATGTTGTCCTCATTTCATCCACAACATCAACACAACACCTCCAAGACCCCTGAAGCTAGACATAGACACACACACACACACACACACACACTCACTCTCCCTATCTCTCTCTATCTCACTCACGAACACACACACACACACACACACACACACACACAGAGCACCAGCTGGGGCGATGCTGACCTTTCAAAATAAATGTCAACGGCAGCAACAAAAGCAGTAAGAAAACGTGTGTGGTTTTATAACTGAAAACAATACGTTTGAATCGGCGAATCAGAAGCCGGCAAATCAATGACATCACAGAATGACATCATAGGCTCGTAAAAACCTGCACACTGAGCTAAGGGCGCCCTGAATTATGATTATTTTTAATTAATTAAGTAAAGTCACGTAAAGTTTTTAAAAAATTGGGTTTTTTTGACTGTCAAAGATATTCAGATTTGAGTGATTTTAACAGAGTAAAAGCCTGTCGCCCTGTTACTATAGAAACTACAGTTCCAGGGTTATTGGCCTGATTTATGATCTGTTATTAAATTATCACAAATTGTTTAATTCATCAAATCATTTCCTCACCGTCTCATCGTCTCCGGCTGACTGGTTTAAAAAGAAGAATATAAAATAAAATACGCCCTCTATAAATGTTGCTACAGGCTAAAGTTAACAGGTTTATGTGTGTGTGTGTGTGTGTGTGTGTGTGTGTGTGTGTGTGTGTGTGTGTGTGTGTGTGTGTGTGTGTGTGTGTGTGTGTGTGTGTGTGTGTGTGTGTGTGTGTGTGTGTGTGTGTGTGTGTGTGTGTGTGTGTGTGTGTGTGTGACTCTGGTTTAGTGTTCAGTGGAGTGAGTAGAACACAGTGTCTCTGCCAGGGAAGGCCATATGGCACAGACAGACCGGACTGTATCTCTCTCTCACACACACAGACAGACACACACACACACACACACACACACACACACACAACGCACACACACACACAGATTGGGTACCACGGACACATATACACATCCTCATGGTGTAATATTTAAAGTAGAGACATTAAAAAGATCCTTACTGCGTCATTAACGAGACAGATATTTAGCTTTGCCTCAACGTAGAGCAAAAAATGAAAACCATAACAATACAACAAACCAAATGTTTGGGATAGCCTGGTCCTACCAGACCATCGCACTTCATTTAGCCTGGTCCTACCAGACCATCGTACTTCATTTAGCCTGGTCCTACCAGACCATCGCACTTCATTTAGCCTGGTCCTACCAGACCATCGCACTTCATTTAGCCTGGTCCTACCAGACCATCGCACTTCATTTAGCCTGGTCCTACCAGACCATCGTACTTCATTTAGCCTGGTCCTACCAGACCATCGTACTTCATTTAGCCTGGTCCTACCAGACCATCGTACTTCATTTAGCCTGGTCCTACCAGACCATCGTACTTCATTTAGCCTGGTCCTACCAGACCATCGTACTTCATTTAGCCTGGTCCTACCAGACCATCGTACTTCATTTAGCCTGGTCCTACCAGACCATCGTACTTCATTTAGCCTGGTCCTACCAGACCATCGTACTTCATTTAGCCTGGTCCTACCAGACCATCGTACTTCATTTAGCCTGGTCCTACCAGACCATCGTACTTCATTTAGCCTGGTCCTACCAGACCATCGTACTTCATTTAGCCTGGTCCTACCAGACCATCGTACTTCATTTAGCCTGGTCCCACCAGACCATCGTACTTCATTTCATTTGTACAGAAGGTCTGGAATCGCTCAATTGACAAACGTTAACTCACTTGAAGGCGGGTGTCTGTTGAAGTTTAAAACTATTGGATCTGCCCAGTGCCACTCTGGATCTGCCAACCAATCGCATAACGTTTGGTCATAGCGCATGTCATGCGCCGGCTTCTGAGCCACTCCTTCTGTTCGCTGATTGGAACGGCAGAAATCTGTCCGGAGAAAACCTAAGAATATACCGCGGACCCAGACTGACTACTGAAGGGAAATGAAAATTGAGCGGAAGTAGTAGGCGGGCGGTGCCAGGCTAGACGTATAAGGTTAGGACAACAGAAATGAAGTGATGTGAGAGGTTGCTTGTGGTTAGAGGTTTTTTTTCCTAAAAATTTAAAGTTGATGGAGCAGAAAACCACAGAGACTGATACACCTTTGTCTTTCTCACGTTTTAAAATCTCTGCCCTCATTCTTTTTTAATTCAGTT
>CM047516.1:30372981-30375481 GCA_026122265.1 Ammodytes dubius
TGGATGATGCCATCTTTAGTAACTAGCTTCTTGTCCTTGAAGGCCACCGTAGCTTCTGTAAATTCTCCTCTAAAGGGAAAGGGTTAGCAAGGGAGCGTTGACATCTAGAATCTAGGGCTGCTCGATTATGGCAAAAATGATAATCACGATTATTAAAGACGATTATTCACTGTAGGAAGGGGAAGAAATCGTAGCTAGCAACATGCCCATTTACAGAGCCTGTGTTGTTTATAAACACTGGCTTTATTTCTTTTTAGCACACACACACACACAGTACAGACAGGTAGTGGATCATGAGGAGATATTCACTGATTTTGACAAAAAGTGATTTTGACAACAAGCGTTCTCCAGAATCACTGACTGCACCTTTAATCATAATGACTTGAAATTAAAGTAGTTTTTTCCCCTGAATATTTTGTACGTTATCTGTGTATATCTCTGTGTCTCTCTCTTTCATTGTGTGTGTGTGTGTATATAAATAAAGCCTGTGGGTTGGACTGCTTTAGACGTCAGATCTCAGAGAGAGATTTAGTTTTCGCTCCACATACCTTGAAGAAGAGCCTGCCCTACTTTAACCTTTGTGTTTCTCTCTTTACGTGTGTGTGTGTGTGTGTGTGTATGTGTGTGTGTGTGTGTGTTTCTGTGTGGTGTGTGTGTGTGTGTGTGTGTGTGTGTTGTGTCTTTCTATCGCCTGCAGCTTCTCCTGCTCACATACAGAGGTTCAGAGATAAAATGTGATAAAACAACGGTCTGCATGGATGTACAAATACCTGTAGATGTTTCCATGCCATTTACTTAGTGAGAATAATGTGCCTAGGCCTTCTTGGTTTTTCTTTAAACAAAAAAATTATCTTAATATAAAAATTGTGTTAGGATTATAACATTTTAATGGTTATTTCTAATTGTTTAAACGTTCAGAAGTTACATAGTTGAGAATGCACTGCTATAAGAACACGAGTAGACGCGCATTAAAGCATGTCAAGCACTGGCTACCAACGCGCACACGCACACACGCACACACACACACACACACACAGTGCTACCATAACAACACTTATTAAAACATAACAAGCAGCAGCTACGAACACATCCTGAGCGGAGACTGTGGTAGTTTGAATAAAATGCAGTAGACAGCTGCGTTGTGGGAAGTGTAGTGTTGGGGTGTGTGTGTGTGTGTGTGTGTGTGTATTGTGTGTCGTGTGTTAGTCTCAGTGTGTGTGTTGTGTCTCAGTGTGTGTGTTTGTGTGTTGTGTGTGGATGTGTCTCAGTGTCGTGGTGTGTGTGAGACAGTAATTGGCTGCTTGGAGCGTCTTCTTCTGCTCGATGGTTTTCCACTGATCAACACTGGTGGACACTTCCTGTCGCCGGAAGCCACATCTCATCACCCCAGAACACATATATATTTTCTGGCTCTCTCCTCCTCTCTCTCCTCCTCTCTCTCTCTCTCTCTCTCCTCTCTCTCTCTCTCTCTCTCTTCTCTCTCTCTCTCTCTCTCTCTCTCTCTTCTCTCTCCCCTCTCTCTCTCTCTCTCTCTCTCTCTCTCTCTCTCTCTCTCTCTCTCTCTCTCTCTCTCTCTCTCTCTCTCTCTCTCTCTCTCTTCTCTCTCTCTCTCTCTCTCTCTCTCTCTCTCTCTCTCTCTCTCTCTCTCTCTCTCTCTCTCTCTCTCTCTCTCTCTCTCTCCCTTCTCTCTCTCTCTCTCTCTCTCTCTCTCTCTCTCTCTCTCTCTCTCTCTCCTCTCTCTCTCTCTCTCTCTCTCTCTCTCTCTCTCTCTCTCTCTCTCTCTCTCTCTCTCTCTCTCTCTCTCTCTCTCTCTCTCTCTCTCTCTCTTCTCTCACCAAACACAGCAGAGCTTGCTAAAGGAGACAACACAGTACAGACAAGATAACCCTTCCACCAAACCGGCCTATAGCTATAGTGGTCCCTTTGTTTACATACCAGTTTACAGAGCCTAGGCTGTGTATTAACACTGGACTTCTTTGCACCGCACACACACAGTACAGACACTACTAGAAGTACAGATATTCACTGATTTTGACAACAAGCGTTCTCCAGAATCACTGACTGCACCTTTAAAGCGTCTTCAGTGTCTCTTAAATATATTCAAGATTCTCAGTCATACAGTGAATTTCTTCCTTTGTTTTCCACAGACTGAATGCCAAGAAAGAAACATGAAAATATGCAATATATATAAGTAAAACAGAAGAGCAGCGATTAGACATTTAACCTCCATTTAACCCTGCAGAGAGGTGTGTGTGTGTGTGTGTGTGTGTGTGTACATTTAAGTTAAAATAAAATAAAACGGAATGATGCAATGGATACAAGTCCAAGCCTTAGTGCAAAACCAAATGTAAAACAGTGGTATATATATTAATTTGCACTGTGCAGTGATATTGAAAATGAAGCAAATTGCAACGTATAGCAGATGCATCTAGAATCGTTTTGTAATCGAATAAAATCGAGTCGTGCGGCCACAAAAGGCTCACACCTCTGCTCTGCTCCA
>CM047516.1:30392981-30425481 GCA_026122265.1 Ammodytes dubius
GTTTGTGTGTTTTTTTATTCCCGGTAAAGGGTTTTTACTGGGAGTTTTTTCTCAGCCGAGCTAAGGGTGTAAGGGCAGGTGTCATATTGTATCATATATCATATTGTATGAAATGTAAAGCCCACTGAGACAAATGTATTTGTGATTTTGTGCTATACAAATAAAACTGATTTGATTTGATTTTGATTTTGTTGACAGGGTCCTGCTAGAGCGAGTCGGGGTGCGTCCAGAACATATCCAGGATGACACAGACACACAGCGCCCTCTGGTGACGCACTGCAGCGCATGCAACCAGCAAGACTTCTACTCTCACACCAGGGACGGAGCGCGGTTTGGAACGCAGGCCGGATTCATATGGATCAAAGAGAGATAGAAGGAGGGATGGATGGATGGATGGAGGAGGGAGGGAGGGAGGGGCGGGCGGACGGACAGACAGACAGATTCATCTGGATAAGGGACACAGAGATCAAACAACTACACCATAAGAGCGCAGAGAAATACTGTGTTTTACTGATTCATTAAAGTCAAATATTTTAAACAAACTCTCATGTTGCATCATTTGCATTGCTCTCAGCTTTAATATAAAAGTTAAAGTTATTTATTTAAATTTGTGCTTATTTTTTTTATTTAATCGACCAACAGTTGTCGTAATGTTTTAAACCCTGATATCTGAGCCACTATACTTTACTGCATTTCTCTCTCTCTCTCTCTCTCTCTCTCTCTCTCTCTCTCTCTCTGTCTCCCCATTTCAACTGTGTACTGTCTAATAAAGCTTGAAAATGCCAAAAAAAAAAACATCTTAAACATGGTTATTGGTACAGAATAAAATCTGGTCTTTAACAAAAAGAAATTAACTAAATTAAATAAACAAACCATTTCAAATCATAATTAACATTACAGTATAATATATAATAGACAGTTAAACATGCTATTAACACAGAAACCTAAAATCTCATCCCCAGCTCGCGGCCTATGAGGTGCATTGCCTTATAAAGACAAAACGCTTCTGATTCCTGTTTCTGAAGCTGAGCATGTCACTTCCTTCCTCATGGGTTTACTGTCACTCACTCTGCTGTCTGTCGAAGCAGTGAGACGCACACCACACAAGACGGACAATTCAACTCACTCCTAAGGTATTTATACACATAAAAAGCAGATTTTTAGATGCTATATTTGTTAATTTATATAAATTATTTGTTTCTGTGAAAAAGGTTTTTTAAAGATACATTTTTATGAGGTTTTTGTGAAAATCTGACCCTAGAAAATTTAAAAAAGTGGGTGTAAGGTGTGTGTTAATACTGTGGTGTATAGCACAGACAGACAAGATAACTTCACCTTTAAGGTAACTATACGCATAGAAAGTGGATGTTTTTGATAATTGAGGGATAATTTTATATATATTCAATGTTTGTGAGAATTTTACTTTTTTCCTGATACATTTTTTATAGTTTTTGTAAAGAATTTGACGGCAGAAAGTGATGGATAGTGAGTGTAAGGTTTGTGTTACTACTGTGGTGTTGCATCAATGAGGCTATTGCACATGAGAGGGTTGGAACAAAGTCTTTAAAGTTTGGAAAATGTTCGATTTTAACTATTATTATTAAAAAATGATTATATTATTTATTATTATTTTCAAGTTTCGAAATGTGCTGCAAATCTGAACATATTACTGGAAAATACTGGATTTTTCTTAATCTCCATATCGGCCAGATTTACTAAGGGAGCGTCCATAAAATACTGTCTAGTTGTTTAAATACCTTAATAGTGACTTGCCCATATTGTTGAAATTTTAAATCATAAAATTCAGCTATATTGGGCTCTCGTAGAACACTTTTTTTCAATTGATAATGTGTAGTTCTTAAATTTAACAAATAATTTAATAAAAAAATAATTATTAATTTTTTCAGCCAGTGACACCGGACAAGACACACCTCTTTATATTAGATTTTAGTCCTTATTCTATATTATATTAACAATTTTATAGAAAATCCACGTGTGTGTTTCTTCAATAGGTTTAATAGGTAATTGCCAATACACATTATATGGACACCCTCCTATGTTGCAGATAGGACAATTATAAAATCACAAACATAACAACGGATTGTTCTACAAAATATTATTTAAATCTTCGGAATACTTGAATAAGTTGAACATTTATTTTGAAAATACTGGAACATTATTCGAAATTTACTACTTAAAATGTACTTAAATTTAAACTTACTAAAACTGTATGCACCATTTACATGACCCACACCCCACACGTACACACACAGCAGGCCAGGGTTTTTTTTTTGCACGTTACATTGTCAATTTTTAAATTTAACTTTAAACAATTTAGAACAATTTGCAACAACCGCAAACAGTTTTACACATTATTGTTGATAGCTTAGGTTCTTTAATTTGATGCACGTTTTACAGAAACCATTTGACAAACAATGTGTGTGTGTGTGTGTGTGTGTGTGTGTGTGTGTGTGTGTGTGTGTGTGTGTGTGTGTGTGTGTGTGTGTGTGTGTGTGTGTGTGTGTGCAAAGGAGAAGTTGAACCACTGAAGCAAACTGGAGAGGAAGTTTGTGGTTTTAACAACTGCAACACAAAACGAAAAGTCAAAAAAATAACGAACGAACGAACCATCCCCCACACACTCACACACACACACACAGACACACACACACAGACACACACACACACACAAAGAGAGACACTCACACACACACACACACAAAGAGAAGACACTCACACACACACACACTTATGCAGAGAGACATACATGCATACAGAGAGAAGAAAGACACGCACACACACACTGCACATATACACACACCTACAGAAAAACACAGAGAAACACACACACACACACTCACAGACACACACATAGGCAGTAAACACACACACGCAAGCAAGCAAGCAAGCAGAGAGAGACACACACACAAACACACACACACAGGCAGTAACACACACACAGGCAGCGAGTGTGAACAGAAACTAAGATGGTGTTGCATATTTCATCAGACATTAAGTTGCAGAAATGTGCAATGTGCCTTGACTAGTTAGATGGTTCTAGGCTGTGACTGACAGACAAAAAAATATAGAACATTTGATGTTTATTTTACAGTTAACCATCAATAAGTGACATTAAAAATATATCTAAATATATTTTCATGGGCGTAAAATCCCTGAGATTCACTCAGATTCAGATCAACGTGACACAGGAATATGGAAGTTAGTTCAGTGGTGGAAAGTGCATTTAGTACTGCAGTGAGTTCCTCTTTTCCTGCAACATTAAACACACACTGGCCCTCATTTATCTCTCTCTCTCCCTCTCCTCTCCCTCCTCCCTCCCACCTCTGGCCCTCATTTATCAACCGTGCGTAGACCAGAAAAGTGGGTGTGTACGCACATTTCCACGCAAACCTCGGCATTTATCAATATGGACGTGAGCGTAGGATACACATTCCAGTTATTTCCCCTTTTCCTGAACCTTTATACACAATGTCTGTGAGGCTACTTTGAAAAAACAAAACTTTGCGCTGAAATGAAACCCAGTGTTACTACAGCCTAGCTCTGGTGTAAAACAAAGGAGCTAACAAAATGCTTGTTTACAGACCCTGCGTTCTAATCCCCATACTTCCCTACTATTAGTATGCCAAAAAAGATTTAGGATGTCCCAATACATGCACGTCAATTGTATATGCTGAAAATACATAAATGCCTCACTAACTCCAATAGCATTTCTCGACATACTGAAAAAAAATCTTCCTTATCTGATTTTTTTTTTCTCTCCCCGTCTGTGGCCCTAAAACTCTTCTGTACTTTAGTATGTAGTGTAGTAAAAAAAACAAAAACTCTTCTGTACTTTAGTATGTAGTGTATAAAAAGACTAAAACTCTTCTGTACTTTAGTATGTAGTGTAGTAAAAAGACTAAAACTCTTCTGTACTTTAGTATGTAGTGTAGTAAAAAGACTAAAACTCTTCTGTACTTTAGTATGTAGTGTATTAAAAAGAAAGAGTATGTGATTTAGAACGCAGGGAGAGTCTATAGGTGCCTCCATTGTCAAGTGGCATTTACGTATTTTCGTGCATTTTAGGCGTAAAAATGTCTTTTTCTGATCAATCTTCCACTTAGCTTGTGCTTGCTAAGTTTGGGACCTTACAAAACTATTTCTACAAACGTTAGCACGTAATAGGCTACATGTCGCGTTAGCCACAGCCTGTAGACAGGCTTCTTCCATGTGGGCAGGAAAATGAGTAATTCGTCTTAAAGGTTGAAAAGTCTGTCATTTTTTGTATGTTCTCTGTGTGTGTGTGTGTGATGTGTGTGTGTGTTTGCGTGCGTGTGTGTGTGCGTCCGTGTGTGAGTGCGTGTGCGTGTGTGTGGTGTGTGTGTGTGTGTGTGTGTGTGTGTGTGTGTGTGTGTGTGTGTGTGTGTGTGTGTGGTGTGTGTGTGTGTGTTTACTCTGCCAAATAAGGATATGCAACCCAGTGAATCATCACAGACCAAAAATAAAGTTCGTCATGTGATCGACACTTCTTCCTCTTCTGAAACTTTTCTGCTTTTTCACAAAACAGACAAAACAAAATTTAAAATAAAATAAAATAAAATAAAATAAAATAAAATAAAATAAAATAAAATAAAATAAAATAAAATAAAATATTTGCCTGTGCAGAGTGGAATTTACCACAATAGTGAGTGAAATGATGTGGTTCCTTGACAAACGAAATAAAATCATTTTGAATGTGGGGCTTGTGGTGTAGTGGTGAGATTATAGGTGGTAAATTCAACAGTCCACCAGCTGATTAATGAGCAACAGGAAAGGTTTATTGCTATGTTAGTTCACAAATACAAAGAGAAAAATATAAAAGTTAAGTGAGATGTTTCCATTACAGAAACAAACTAGTTCCTACTTCTTGCTGCAGAACTTTGCTGCTTTTAAACATTCTAATTATTTTTTTAATATTTTTTGGGACACAAAGCGCCCCCTTTTTAGAAATTTTAATTGAAAGATGTTTGTGTGTTCATATGTTTTTGTTTTGTTTAATTTATTTTGTTGTTTTTAAAAAGCCTCCTGTGGACAGGTGTTGTAAACTAGCATTTATGCTAACACACTGTAAACAATGCATCTGGTTTGTCCAATGACATTGTCATGTCCATGTCCATGTCCAAATACAATCTACTATACTATGTAGATAGGTACAGTATGTATGTTATGTTAATTAGATGCACAACACACAGACAGACAGACAGACAGACAGACAGACAGACAGACAGACAGACAGACAGACAGACAGATATAGGCTACCGTATGTTATGTTAATTGTTTTATTTTTATTCTGTTCAGTTTTCCCGGTTCCAAGATGGCGTCCAGCTCTCAGATCTCCCCGGAGGAACAAGAGGAACTCAGAGAAGCTTTCAACAAGATCGGTGAGAGATGAAATAGATCAACTCAAGATTAAACAAATTAACATTTTCTTTTTTTTTTTAACTTTTATTTACCCTCAAAAACCCCAAATTTTGGGGGGGACCCTCATTTGCAATGCGTCGATTATAACAAAACGTAAAAATTTAAATCGTCGTCTGACAAAATACAAAAAAACTTTTTAAAATTAAAAAAAAAAAGGGGCAAAAGTTTAGAAATTCCCTTTTTTAAAGATTAGAAACCGGGGGGCTATTTTTCCCAAATTCCTTTTTTAAAAGGGGCCTTTCATTTTCACCCTACTACAAAAAAAACAATCAAACCAAAAAAATGTTTACACCTAACCCCCCCCCCTTTTTCCCCAACACGATCATAACGGTTTCTCAGAAAGGGGGTGGATCAGCTTTCCCCGGGGGCCAACCGTTTTTCCCCCGGGTTTACCGCTCCCGAGATGCCAGGAGTTCCCCCAAAGGGAACAGTAAACAGCCCCCCTTTTCCACCGTTTCCCGGGGGGGTGTGTGGTGGTTTTTTGGGGGTTGTGTTTGTTTTTTTTGGTTTGTGTGGGTGTGTTGTTGTGTTGTGTCTGTGTTGTGTGTTTGTGTGTGTGTGGTTGTGCTTGTGTTTGTGTTTTTGTGTGTGTGGGGTTTTGGGGGTGTGTGGTTTTTTTTCTGTGCTGTTTTGTCTGTTCGTGTGTTTTTTGTTTGTGGTCTTTTTTTTAAAAGGGGTGCATTTTAAATATACACATCAAAATTTCCCTAAAAATTTTCTAGAATGCAACCTCCCGGGGGTTAACCCCCCCAACCCCTTTTAAAAATAATAACAAAGCTACGGGGGCCCCTTAAGGGGACAAAAAACAATTCTTTTTTTTAAAAACATCCCCTAAAGAATTCCAACTATGACACTTTCAAGGGGGGGCACTCCCTTTTCCCCAAAAAAATTCAAAAAATGACATTAAAACCCCTTTTAAAAAGGGGGAAAAAATTTTTTAAAGAAAGCAAAAATTTTTTAAATATTTCTGAAACTTCATTTTCCCCTCTGATATCATAAATTACTGTAACACAAAACAGCCCATCATGCAAAAATGTTTTTTTTTAAAATATTTTTTTTTTCCCCAAAACCCCCTTTTTGTGGGGGTTATACCTCCCCCCAGGAACAATAGCGGGCGGGGAAAAAAAAAACACTCCCTGCTTTTTTTTTAAAAAGGGGGGGGCGTTTTAAAACACACACAAAAATTTCCTAAACCCCCTTTTTAAATTATAATTTGATAAAAAAAATTTTTTCTCCCAGCCCCCGGGGGGAAAGAGCATGAAGCCCAAAAAACCTTTCCCAAAAAGGGTTTTTAATAAAAAAAAAATCTGTACATCGCAGAACCCGACTTTGGAACCCCCTCATAGGGGGTACACACACACACACACACACACACACACACTCAAACACAACACTAAAAACCACAACCCCAAACCACACACCCCACACAACAACAAAAAAAACCCCCAAGACAGACAACGGGACAACACCCCAAACACACACAAAAATCACAAGGGTACCCATTCAATTTTGGGGGCCCCCCTTTGAAATTTTTAATCAATACTAACAAAAACCCCTAAAAACCACAAATCAAAGAAAAACCCTATGTTAACCCTAAAACCCCCTTTTTAAACCCTTTCCCCTTAAAAAACCTATTTTAACCCCCTCAAACACCCTTTAAAGGCCTTCCTTAAAACCCTTTTTTAACCCCCTCAAACCCCCTTTAAAAGGGGCCGGGTCCAAAAAATTTTTTTAAACCCCCCAAAAACCCCCTTTAAAAGGCCTGCCTTTAAAAAAACCTAGTGTTAACCCCAAAACCCCTTTTAAAAGGGCCTGTCCCAAAGGAAACCCGGGGAAAAAAAATTTCCCCTTTTTCCAAAAAAAATTTTTTATAATTTTTTAAACTTAAATTTTTCACAAAAGAATTGCCCAATACCCCGTAAACACCCCCCCACAAAAAAAACAAAACACACACACACCACACCAACACACACACACACACCCCCACAAAACACAAACCCCTCTCCCCTGTTCACCCTCTCTCCCCCCAAAAGGGGGGAGAAAGTTTTTTTTTTGAAAAACACCAACAAACGGGGAAAAAGGGAGACTGTAAACACCCCCCCCGGGGGACCCAAAACAGACGATTTTTTTTAAACCCTGAGGGGGGGGGGGCATCGAACTCGGGTACCTGTCTGTCTGTCTTTTTTTTCTGTCTGTTGTCGTCTGTCGTCTGTCTGTTGCTTCTGTCTGCTGTCTTCGCTGTCTGTCTTCTGTCTGTGTTCTGCCCCTGCCCTTTCAAACTATCTATCTATCTATTTTTATCTATCTTTTTTAATTTTATCTATCTATCTAAAATCAATCTATCTACTACTATCTACTATCTTCTATCTATCTATCATCTTTTTAAACTACTATATTTATCCTTTTTCATGGGGCAAAAATCCCCAAAAAAATGAAAATGTAAGATTTTTCCTACAATAAGAATTCTGTTCTGCCCCCAAACTACAAGAAAAAAAAATAAAAAAAAAAAAAATTTTATTTACATAAAGATATTTGTGAAATTTTTAGTTCCAAAAAAACTTTTTTCTCAAAATGGGAAATTTTTTATGTTTTCTTTTAAAAAATTTTCCCCCCAAAAGATGATAAAACCCCTTTTTCCCCCAACCATCTAAAAACGAACCACAACAAAAAAAAAACTCACCCCTTCACCATCCAGGAAAAAAAAAAAAATAATGATAGAAAGATAGATAAAAATAAAAAGTAGATTTGATAGATTTAAAAGAAAAATAATGATAATAATAGAAGTAGAAAAAAAAATAATAAAAATAGTTTTGATTTGAAGAAAAATAGATAATAAATTTTGGTAATAGATAGAAAGATAATAGAAAATAGATTAGATAAAAAAATACTATGTAAGTTTTTAAAAAAATTTTATCAGTTTTTTAAAAAAAAATTTTCAAAAAACAACAGTGAACAACATATGAACAAATCCTTTTTTGTAATAACCTTCAAATATGCAAAAAATTTTAAGGGGGGGGCCCCTTACTCTTGGGGAAGGGCCCCCCCCCCCCCCCCCCCCCCCTCCTCCCCAAAAAACGGGAAACCCGGGGGTTTGATTCCAGCCCGGGGTCTTCTTGCATGTTAAAATCCCCTCCCGCCCCCTTTCAAGTCCCTTTTCTACACTATAAAAAAAGAAAAAAAAAAAAAAAAAAACTTTAAAAAAAAAAAAAAAAAAAAAAAAATAATTTTTAAAAATTCCCCTTAAAATGGTGTATAGGGGAAAAAATAAAACAAAAAACGGGTTTTTTGTCAAATAAACCAAAATTTAAAAACCCCCCCAAAACACACACACACCACCCCCCACACACAAAATTTTTAAACCCTTTTCCCCCCAAAAAAAAAATTAACCTCTCTAAACCACCTTTCCCAGGGGTCCACGTTTTTAACTCGGAGCAAAATTGAAAGGGGAGAAACTCTGTTTTTGGGCTCGGGGTCATCAAGATAGGGTTTCCGGGTATAAGCTAGCAAAAAAAAAGGGGAACTGGAGGGGGGGGAAGGGGGATTGGGGGGAGGGGAAGGGGGGGGGGAGGGGGGGTTTGGGGGATGGAGGGGGAAAAGGTATATGGGGGGATATGGAGGGGGGGATTTTGGGGGAGGGGGGGAAATAATAATTAGGGGGGGACACAGGGGGGGGGGAAAACGGCGGGGAAAAGGGAGGGGGGGGACAACAAACAAAAAATTTTTAATTTTAAACACAAAAAAAAAAAAAAAAATTTAAAAAAAAACCAAAATTAAAAAAAAAATTTTAATAAAAACAGACATTTTTCTTTAAAGTACTAAAAAATTTTTTGAATAATTTTCTTGTATATTTTTTGGGGTATCTATAAATTTGTTTTTTTCGTGTGCTTGTGTTTTGGTCTGTGGTCTGTGTGGGGGGGGTGTTCTCTCTCTCTCTCTCTCCTGTGTGTTGTTGTTGTGTGTCCTCTCTTTTTGTGTGTGTTTTGTCTCCCTGTGTGTGGGGGTTTTTGTGTGTGTTTTTTCCCTTTCTCTCTCCTTTGTTCCTCCTCTCTCCCCCCTTTTCCCCTTCTCTTTCCCTCCCCCTCCCCCCTTCCCACCCCCCTCCCCCCCTCTTTCTCTCTCCCCTCCTCCTCTTTTCCCCCTCTTTTCCCCCTTCCTCTCTCTTGTTCTCCTCTTTTCTCTCTCCCCTTTTGTTCTCTCTCTCGGTCTCTCTCTCTCCTCTCTCCCGTCTCTTCCCTCCTCTTCCTAAATCCTTTTTCCCCCTCCCCTTTTTCCCCCCTTTCTTCCTTTCCCCCCTCTTTTCGCGCCTCCGGAGGGGGGCCTGGAATCGAAACCCTTTAAAAACCCCCCCCGGGAAAAACCCCCAGAAAGGGCCCGGACCCTCAACAACTTCTGGAACACAATTTAACCCCAAACACACCCCAAAAGGGGAAAAAAAGGGGAAAGAGCAGAGAAAAAAGCCCGGGGGGAGGAAAGGCCCGGACCCGGGGGGAAAACGGGGGGGAAACCATGTTTTAAACCCCCAAAAACACTAAAACTTTCGCTTTAGACCCAAATTAAATACTTGTATTTTTTCTTTTCTTTTTTTTTTTGTCTAAAAAGTTTGTTTAAACCTTTAGTATTAAAATGTTTTTTGTGTTTTTTTTTTTTTTTTTCAAATAAAAAAACCCCTAAAAATTTTTGTTTTAAAAACATTTTTAAACTTTTTTAAAATTGTTAAATTTTTGGGTGGGGTTTTTTTTGGGGGTTGGGGTTTGGGTGGGGGTTGGTGTTTTGGGTGTGTTGGGGGGGGTTTTGGTGTTTTGGGGGGAGGACCCAAAAGGGGGAAAAAAAAAAATGTAAAAAAAGGTTTCTAAAAAGGGGAAAAAAAAAAAAAATTCCCCGATCCCATGAAAAAAAAAATTTGGGGGAAAAAAAAACATATCTCTGTATTTCAGTTTTTAAAACCACCAAGGCTGTTTGAATATAAAATAAAAAAAAACCCCCTTTCCCAAAACCCCCTTTACATTTTCTATCTATATCATATCTATAGGAAAAAAAAAATTTGGGGTGCCCCAAAATATTTCTTCACAAAAAAATTTTCCCCAATTTACCTTTAATTTTTTCCCCTTTAAAGTGCCCAATTCATGCATTTCATTTTTTTTTTTAAAACCCCCGGGGGGGATCCCGGGGACCCCCCCCGGGGGGGCCCAAACTCCGGGGGTTTTTATTTTTTCCCCCCTGGACATTGGGGCACTAGGGGGAAAAAAACCCGGGTTTGGAAATCACATTTAAAATATCATTTTTTGGGGACGCTAAATTTGGGGGGGGCCCCCAAAACAAATTTTTTTTTGGGGGGCCCCGAACTTTGGGGCCCCCCCCCCACTTTTTTAAAAAAATTCACTATTATCTATTAATTCCCCCCCCCTCCCCCCCCCCCCCCCCCACCCCCCCTCCTCCCTTCCCCTCCCCCCCCCCCCTCCCCCTCCCCCCTTTCCCCCTCTTTTCCCTTCTCCCCCTCCCCCCCCCCCCTCTCTCTTCTCTCTCTCCCCCCCCCCCTTCTTCCCCCCCCCCCTCTCTCTCTTCTCTCCCCTCCCCCCCCTCCCTTCCCCCCCCCCCCTCCTCTCCCCTCCTCCTCTTCTCTCTCTCTCTTTTCCCCTCCCTCCCCCCCCCCCCCCCCTCCTTCCCCCCCCCCCCCTCCCCCCTCCCCCTCTCTCTCCCCCTCTCCCTCCTCTCTTCTCTCCCCCCATCCCTTCAAGAAAAAAATTACACGGGGGGAGCGATTTTGGGGCAGGCAACAAGGGGCGCAGACATTTGTTATGGCCCCTGAGTCCCCCGGGAAACCCCAAAACTAAACCCGGGGCCTTTGGGGGCAAACCCCCTCAACAACCCCCCGCCCGAAAAAACCACAACCAGGATAAAACTGGACCCTAGATAGACGGAGGGGGGAGGGGGGAGGAAAAAAAAAAAGGAGGGAAAAGAGAGAAAGAAAAGAGAGAAAAAGAAAAGAAGAAGAGAAGGAGAGAAGAGAGAGAAAGAAGAGAAAGAGAGAAAAGAAAATAAAAAAAAGACATATGGGGGGGACAAGAGAGAAAGAAAGAAGGAAAAGAAGAGCAACACAGAAACACCCCCAAAAGGAATAATCACAAAAAAAAAAAAAAATTTATGTATAGGCAATTTTAACCCAAATCATTAACTTATATTTTAGGGGGACACCGGGGGTATATTATTTCCTTTTTAAAAATAACTGTATCGTTCTTCCGTAAAACCGAGAGGAGAAACCTTCAGAAGGGGATAATTCTCTGGGGCAATCCCATAAACCATCCACTAAAAGAAACAAAAAAAGGATATTAATATTTTATTGGGGTTATATAGTACAAAAAAACCCAAAAACACTTTTAAGTCAAAAAATATTACGGGGCCTTTTTTTAAATTTTCCCTTCGGGGTAAAATATAAAAACTAGAAACTTATAAAAAAATAAAAAAAAAAATTTTTTTCTTTAATCCGAACCGAGACAAATCTTTTTAAAAAGTTTTTTTTTTCTTTTTTTCAAAAAAAGGGGTCATTGCTCCATGATTTAGTTCATTAAATGCCAAAAAATCAAATAAATATATTTACCTTCTTCAACCACAGCTTTTAAAAAAATTGGGGTTTTGAATTTAAACAAAAATTTTAAAATACATAAATCAAAAAAAAAAAAAAAAAAAATGTGGGGTGTGTTGGTTGGGGGTTTGGTTTTCCCTTTTGGGTTGTGTTGGTTTTTGTGCTTCCTTTTTTGTTGTGGGGTTTTTGGTTGTTTGTGTGGGTTGTTGTGTGTTGTTTTGGGTTGTGTGTTTTTTGTTTTTGTGTTTGTGGGGGGTTTTTGTGTGTGTGTGTGTGTGTGTTGTTTTGTGCCAGAACATCAACCCTGGGGACTTCCTTGTACAGAAATCAAGGCCCCCCTCGAGGGGCAGAAAACAAACCTCCGTACTCTAAACGGGGAACAACAGAAAAGTCTTCGTCTTCGTTGTCCCTGCCTGTCTTTTGTCTGCTGTCTGTTTTCCCTTTTTCTGTCTGCTATTCTGCTGTCTGTCTGTTCCTGTCTGTCTACCATCTTTTTATCTTTACTATCATCTATTATCATCTACTATCATTTACTATTCTTTCTATCACTTTTATCATCTATTTCTTCATCTATTTCTATCTACATTAATCTACTATCTAGTAGCAATTTTTTTTTTAAAAAGTAAAAAGTTCTACCGTTCACCCTATCCTTTGAAATCAAAATCAAAGGGGGTTTTTTTTAAACATAAACAGATATTTCTAATTTAGTAAGCATTTATAAAGGTCCAAAAAAAAAAAACCTGGGTCCCTTCTGCTGCAAGACTCTATCTCTAATTATAAATTATTAAATCTTTTCTGGGGAAACCCAAAAAAGAAGAAGTACATAAATAATAACAAAACATCTTCCCTCATCACTTATATTTTAGGAAAACCCGAGGGGGTGGTGGGGGAGCCATCTTTATACTATACTTTGTCCTTAAGCCCCGTAGTTCTGTAAATTCCCCACAAAGGACAAAAAGTTGACTCTACAATCTCACCCTAGAAAAACTAAAATACTCAATATTTTCACACTGTAGCTTAAATCACGTGTCTCAGGTGGTAACGGGGCCCATATAAAGGGGTTGGGTTCATCCCCCCCTCCCCTTTTCATGGTTTGTGTCCTTGGCAAACACTTCACCCCCTTGCCCGTTGGGGGGGGGGTCAGTTGCGCTATCGGGTAATTTAATTTTGTGAATGTAACGGGGGAAAGGGGAAAAATCTCCCTTTTAAAAGTCTTCGGCCAATGGGGTTTTTCCGTAAAAAAAAAATTAAAAAAAAAAAAAAATAACATATTAAATCCTTTTCCTTTTACTGGGAAAATTAACTACCGGGGGGATGGGAAATGAACAAATTTTTTTTTCGGGGCGCGGGTCAAATCTGAAAACAGGGAAAAGGGGAAAAACCCTGGCTCACTTTTGGAACTCATGAGGAACGTGTGTTGTGTGGTCTGTCTGCGGGTTTTTGCTGTTGTTGTTGGTTGTTTGCTCTTGTGTTGTTTGTGTTGTGGTGTGTGTGGCTTTTGTTTGTGTTTCAAAATCTCACTTCCCATAAAAATTTCCCAAATTTTTTTAACAAAATCCGTTAAAAAAACTAAAAGCCTCTCCATGGGGGCCAAAAAGTTGAAAAGGGGGCTAAAAATAATTAAATAAAAATGTTTTGTTCTCATTTTAAACCACTGTGGATTATTTAGGGGTTTTTTTTTGAAAATCGCAGATTTTTTGACTGAGTTGTTTTAAGGGGTTGGGGAGTACTTTTTTCTTTTCCCCTCCCCCTTTCGAATTAAAAGTTTGTTTTTTTTTTTTTTTTAAATTCGATTTTTTTTTTTCTTTTGTTTTTTTTTTTTCCTTTTTTTTTGCTCCTGTTCAAATAAAACAAAATCAACAATCAATAACAAAATCAATCAACAATCAACAACAATCAATAAATCAATCAATCAATTTTAATAAAACGTAGCTTTTTTATGTGAAACTCCCCCAGATACCCCCCGAAAATTCTGGAACTGGGAAGGAAAACCAAATTTTTGGGGGACACCCCACCCCTTTTCCAAGAGGCCTGAACAGGGGTGGGAAAACCACCCTCCTCCTTTAATATCTATCCCCCCCTCTCTCTCCCCCCCCCTCCTACTCCCCTTAAGGTAAGAGGGAAACCTACCCTCCCCCCTTTTTAAGGGTTAAAACCTACCATTCCCCTTTAAAGGGGTTAAAAAAACCTCCACTCCTCCTTTAAGGGGTTAAAACCACCTCTCCCCTTTAAGTTAGAGAGAAAAAAAGGGGCCTTTAATTCCTTTTTCGGGGGGGGAACTCCCCTTTTAATAAAAAAACACTCCCCTTTTTTGGGGGGGGGAAAAGGGAAAGGGGGAAGAAAAAAAAGGGGGGAAAAAAAAAAACAACGGGCCCCCCAAAAGGCTAACCCCCCCTCTCTCCTTTAAGTTTAAAAAACACTAAACCTACCTTCCCCTTAATAGGAAAAAACACGGGTGGGAACCTCCACCCCCTTTAATTTTTGAGAGACATCCCCCTTTTTTAATTAAAAAACGGCTGGAAACCCCCCCCCTCCCCTTTTAAAGGGGTTGGGGGAAAACCCCCCCTTTAAGGAAAAAGAAAGAGAAACATCCCCCCCCTTTTAAAAGGTTAAAAGAGACATCCCCCCCCTTTTAAAGGGGTTGAAGAGAGAACCCCCCAAGAAAAAACCACTCCCCCCTTTAAAGGGGTTAAGGGGAAGGAATCTCCCCCTTTTAAAGAAGAAAAAAACTATTCCCCAAGGGGGGGGGTTCCTCCAAAGGTTAGAAAGAGGGGGGGGGGAGGGGGGGGAAAAAAAAAACACCCCCTTTAATAAAGAGAAGGGAGGAGGAAAAAAGAAAAATATCTCCCCCTTTTAAGGTTAGAAAAGGGGGCACTCCTCCAAGGGTTAAAAGGAGAAACACCCTCCTTTTGGAAAGAAAGAAAAGAAGAAAGGGGGGGAGGAGAAGAAAAAAAAAACAACAAAGTTTGCTTCTCCCTCTTTTTGGTTTTTTTAAAAGGGAAAAGAGGAAAAGCAAAAACCCCTTTTCCCTCTTTTTTTCCCCCCCCCCCTCCCTTTTCCCCTTTCCCCCCCCCCCTCCCTCCCCCCCCTCCCCCCCTCCCCCCCCCCTCTCCCCCCTTTCCCCCCTCCCCCCCTCCCCCCCCCCCCCCCCCCCCCCCCCCCCCCCCCCCCCCCTCCCCCCCCCCCCAGACAGAGAAGTCTCCTGCCAGAAAACTCCCCACCCCTAAGTCGACCCCAAAAAATTTAAAAAAAAAAATCCCAAAAACTTTTTACAAATTTAGCCAGTTAAACCTGCAGTGTGTAGAATTTTGGGTTTATTTCCTAGCAGATTTTGTGAAAGTAATTATAAAAATCCATAAGTACATTTAATTTAGTGCATAATAGCTGAAATTTTTTTTTATAATTATTTTTTTTTCCCTTAGAAAGGGTCTCATATATTTTCCATATTTCTGCATATTTTGGACCAAGGCCTAGTGCCGCCATCTTGAAAGTGTCATAGTTTGGAATGTCATCAGTGCATTGTTTAAAATGTAGAATTGTTCTTGTCCTTGAAGGCCACTGTAGCTTCTTTATTATTCTAAAGGGTGGGGTTACCAGGGGAGTGTTGCATTCTAGAACTTTGTATAACTTTCTTGATGACGTCATATTACACACTGCACCTTCAACTACAGTAGATTTCTTGGGCGTTTTTAACCGACTCCTTCCCTCTCCTTGTCTCCAGATACGCGATCTCCATGGCGAGGAAGATTGGCGCCCGTGTGTACCGCTGCCGGAGGATCTGTGGAAGTCAAACCCAAGATGGTGATGACTGTGTTCGCCTGTCTGATGGCCCGCGGCATGAAGAGGGCCTGAGGGACAGACAGTACACTTTAAATAGGACCGAACAATGCATCAAAATCTAATTTTTAAAAACACTCTGAATAGAGGTTTAAAGGGTCACTGTGTAACTTTTGGTGAGTCAGAGAAGTGAAACATTTTTTAAGGAATATTCTCATAACTGAATAAACAGGGTCCGGCACTATGAAATATTTTTTAAAAACACTTTGAATAGGGGTTCAAAGCTATAGTGCGTAACTTTCTTTTTTTTTTCATAAAGATAAACGTGCATTGTAATCAAGCCATCGCCAAACGAGTTGACGAAAAGAAAAACATTCCAAATAACATGTTACAGTGCAGTGTTTTGGAAGTCAGAAGTTACACATTTAGTAATCGGCCTCTTTCCAGGCATTGAATGGACCGAATAATGCATCAGAATCTATTTTTTAAAACACTTTGAATAGGGTTCAAAGCTATAGTGCGTAACTTTTCCCATATAAAATGAGGGACACTTTAAATAGGACCAAATAATGCATCAGAATCTATTTGTTGCTAATCTTTGACACATCGAAAACTGTGATAAAAAAAAATCTCTCGTCCCAAATAAATTTATGATATGGAAAATAACAGTTTTTTAACAAGGTCAGGCTCTTTAAAGATTCTCTGTGGAACTCTCAGTTTGTGTTCATTCTAGCGCCCCCTTTAGGACAAAAGCGGTAGTGTTTTTTTTACTAAGTGAGTAAAGAAGTTACACATTTAATCAGTGAAAGGGGAAAGTTAAATCGGCCTCTTTTCTTCTTTTTTACATAATCAACTTAAATTTTTTTTTTCATTGTTTTCTTTCTACAAACATTTCTTAAATCCTTTGTTAGTCACTTCAGTTCAAACTCTAGTTTTTTTTTACCTGTTTTCAGCTGATTTAACATCACAAACAAATAAAGATTTTATATTGAAAGAACTCTCGTTTGTTTTTCCTGTGACAGAGTAATGTGTTGTATCTATCTCTAACTGTGGCTCAGGTGGTTAAGCGGGTTGGAGGTTCGATCCCCGCCCGGCCACCTGTGTCATGGTTGTTGTGTCCTTGGGCAAGACACTTCACCCACCTTGCCTCGTGTGAATGTGTATGACTGCTGTATGTTTGAGGTGGTGGTCTGAGGGGCCGTAGGCGCTGAATGGCAGCCACGCTTCCGTCAGTCTGCCCCAGGGCAGCTGTGGCTACTCTCGTAGTTTACCACCACCGGTATGACTGTGTGTGAATGAATGGAACCTGGAACCCTGTAAAGAGCTTTGAGTCACAGAGAAATAAAGCGCTATATAAATCCAATCCATTATTATTATCTCGTACCAATGTGTGCTACAGCGGCCTTCAAGGACAAAAAGCTAGTTAATAAATAATGGCATGTGGCTGTTTTGAAAAAAGCATCTCTGTTTTTCAGGTGACTGTAGATAGATGACTTCTGTTAGAGATTTGGTGCTTTGAATAAAATGAACACACGACACACACACGGCTTTGCAAGACTCAATTAAACAATCTGTTTAATGAAAAGACAAAATGAAAGATTTCCAAAAAGGAGAGAGAAAGAGAGAGAGAGAGAGAGAGAATGTGTGTGAAATAGAGAGAGGGAGGGAGGGAGAGAGAGAGAGAAAGGGAGAGAGAGAGAGGGAGAGAGGGAGAGAAAATAGGCAGAAATAATCCCAACTCAAAGTGAATCCTCGTTCACTTCAGGAAAAAAAGAAAATCAAGATGGCGGAAGGGAAAAGTCACTAAAGTTATTTACAATAATATTCTTCCTCCCGATGTTTCCACGGCAACGACCTCTGTGACATCACACCATTGTCCCAAAACTCCAGAGTCTGTGTGTGAATGAACGGGCTCAGTATGTGGCAAGCTTGCTCCGGAGACAGGTTTTGAATGGGGGAGCTCCTTATTTTGCAAGCTTACCATAGTAACACATTGAAAAGGGGGCCAGTCAGTTGTGAATGGCCCACTATTTTTTCCAAGTTTGCTATGAGTGGGTGTTGACTGGATATAGCTCACTTTCTAGCAAGCTTGCTGTGAGTGGGTCTTAATGAAGGGCTCAATATTTTGCAAGCTTACTATGAGCAGTTGTGAATGGCCCACTATTTGACAAGGTTGTTGTGAGCCAGGTTTTAAATAGGATCACTATTTGACAAGGTTGCATTGAGCTTTGTGTGACTGGATAGCTCACTTTTTAACAAGCTTGCTCTGAGCCCTGTGTGGATGGGGTTTTGAATAGCTCTTTATTTAGCAAGCTTGTTCTTCCCACATGTTTAAATAGGTATCTCACTATTTAGCAAGCTTGCTCTGAGCACAGGTGTAGATGGGGCTCTTTATTTTGCAAGCTTGTTCTTCCCACGTTTTGAATGGAGGGCTCTTTATTTTGCGAGCTTGCTCTGAGCACAGGTGTAGATGGAGTTTTGAATAGCTCTTTATTCTTCAGGCTTGCTTTTTCAACAGGGGTTTTTTTCCGGTGTGGAGGGAGTGAATGGCCCACTATTTTGCAAGCTTGTTCTTCCCAGGTGTTGAATAGGTATCTCACTATTTGACAAGCTTGTTTTGAACCAGATGTAGATGGGGCTCACTATTTTACAAGCTTGTTTTGAGCACAGGTTTGAAAAAGTTCTTTATTTTGCAAGCTTGTTCTTCCCAGGTTTTGAATGGAGGGCTCTTTATTTTGCAAGCTTGTTCTTCCCAGTTGTTGAATAGGTATCTCACTATTTAGCGGGCTTGTTTTCGAGCGGCCCCTCCCCGGTGTCGAGGGTCTTGAGCAGGCGGAAGAGGCCGGCCGCCTCCCGTATTCTGCTGAACTCGATGCAGAAGGCCTGCACCTCGATGAACAGGTCCGCCACGTTGATGATCTTATTCCTGATCAGAGACTGGAGGAACACGCAGACCAGCCGGACAAGGCGGTTCTATGGAGGGAATATGGGAAAGACAACGGGTTAGAAAGGTGTGTGTCTGTCTGTGTGTGTGTGTCAGAGACTGAAGAAACACACACACACACCAAGCGCACTAGGCGGTTCTACAGGGGGAAGACAAT
The DNA here is from genome assembly GCA_026122265.1 of Ammodytes dubius. Taxonomy (NCBI): domain Eukaryota; kingdom Metazoa; phylum Chordata; class Actinopteri; order Uranoscopiformes; family Ammodytidae; genus Ammodytes; species Ammodytes dubius. Next base: position 30,411,900 of record CM047516.1, read on the forward strand.
GGGTTAGAAAGTTGACAACAATGTCATATTAACAATAAGGACCAAAATCGCTTTTTCAAGGCTCTGTGTGTGCACCGATGGCCGGTCGTTAGAAACAAAGAGCAATGATGAGCAGCGCTTTGCTTCGAAAGTTCAACTGTTATTGATAAAAAGCGCTTGGATGGCTCGGCGTAAAAACGATCTCAGCAGTGTAGAATATTTTGAATTACCACGATAAAAAAAAAAAATTCTCAAACAAATTTCTTACAATTAAATAGCAGTAGAATTTACACATTTACAGTTTTGTTTCAGGGCAGATCTATAAAAAAACATGAATTTTTATATTAATATTATTCTTAAAGTGTGTGTCACATTACCTGCATGTAAAAAATTAAATAAAAGTGCCTCACTCTCAGGCTTATACAGACAGACAGACAGACATTATAAAGAGTGTGTCTAAACATTACCTGCATGGACAGACAGACAGACAGACAGGTATATGGATAGATAGATATTATAATGAGTGTGTATAAATGTTACCTGCATGTACTTGTCCTTGATCTGCTCGCAGGTGGAGATGCAGTTGGAGATGTAGAGATGGATGAACTCTGGAGGAAGGTCCACCGCGGTCGTCAGTCTGGGGACAGAAAGGAAAATAGATTAAATATCATAAATCTGATAATCTGGTTTACACTGCCCACTAGTGGACACAATATGAACTGAGGCATTGAGGCTGAACTTTGGACAGAAATCACTAAATAATATTTCCAACAACTTTCCTTAGGAGATATTTGTCACAGTGCTTGTCATACGTTTCATCTTAACATAAAAGTCATTAAAAAATAAAAAGTTGGGTGAGGGTTAGATGACAATGAAAATATTATTATTAATGTATTTTACTTTAGCAAGGTTTTGAAGGCAGAACTTTCAGTTGTAGTGGAGTATTTTAAGTGTTTCTACTTCAGCTAAGGTCTGCTGTTTTTGCAGACATTTTGGGTGTGTTTTGTCTTATTTGTTCTTTGTTTTTTTGTCGTTTTTCTTTCTTTTTTTTACCCATTTTTTAGAAGTTTTGTAGTTTTTTTTCTACTTTTTCAACAAAACAAAAATAAAATCCGTACAGAATTTTTTTGGAACTGTTTTTCGGGGTGTTTTTGTGGACATTTTGGGTGTTTGTCGTCTCTTTCAGGTTTTTTTCCCCCTTCATATATTTTTTTTTAAACCAAATTATTTATTTTTATTTAATTTTCATCAATTGTTATCAAGTATTTTTAATTACTGACATTTTTTGGGACAGTTTGTTGACATTTTGGATTTTATGTCTTTTTTTTTGTATTTTTTTTTCTGTTTTTCTCTTTTTTCACAATTTTTTTTAACCAATTTTTTAATCAATTGTTATTAAGTATATTTAATTATGTCTTACCTGTTGACCACCTCCATAGAGTGCAGGCTCATGTCCATGTTAACCAGAACAGAGAAGTATTCAGTGATCTGTGAGCTCTGCATCAGCTTCAGCAGCATCTCTATGGCGACCAGCGGGTTGTTCTCTACCAGGTCGGGCAGTTTGGCCGGAGTCAGACCGATGTGGTAGACAAGCTTTGGGTCACGCTCCAACTCTGCTAGCAGCTAGGGAGAGGGAGAGAGACAGAGAGAGCATTAAATTAAAGAGAGGGGGTGGAAGGGAGAGAGAGAGAGAGAGTGAGAGAGAAAGACAGACAGGGGGACACAGGGAGAGAGAGAGTCAGACCGATGTGATAGACAAGCTTTGGGTCACGCTCCAACTCTGCTAGCAGCTAGGGAGAGAGAGAGAGAGAGAGCATTACATTAAAGAGGGAGAGAGAGAGAGACAGACAGACAGATAGAGAGAGAGGGAGAGAGAGACAGGCAGGAAGAGAGAGTCAGACCGATGTGATAGACAAGCTTTGGGTCACGCTCCAACTCTGCTAAGAGCTACAGACAGATATAGAAAATGAGTTAAGTGCTACAATCTGAGAGATTGTCACTCACATGTCGGACTAGAAATACTAAACAAATGGGTGTGTGACGCTTGTTGAAAAAAAAAGAAAAAAAAAAGAAAAGGTGTCCATACAAAGCCTAGCCTCTGTAAATGGGCATTTTTTTTTTGCAATTTAGGGTGATCCCTTTGTTTACATACACATTTACAGCGCCTAAGCTGTTTATTGACACAATTTATTTTGTCATCACACGCACAGGTAGCAGATCGTTAAGATGGTTACTGATTTTGACAAACAGTTATTTTGTAATGTGTTCTCCAGAATCACTGACTCAATCTTAACAGAACAATTTATTTATCCGGAAGAACACCAGTGTGTTTACATACCTAGAAACACACATACTTCAATTAATACATCCAAGGATATAATGAATGTATGACAGTGAAGGCCCAAAATAGTTTCAGTAAGTTTGAAGAAGTGTCACACTTTTTATTAAACACACACACACACGCACACACACACCACGCACACACACACACACACACACACACACACACACACACACCACACACCACCCCCCCCCCCCCCCCCAGTAGCCTACCTGACTCTGTTGTTGTGCAGACAGCGGGCTCTTGAAGGCCTTGGCCATGATGCGTTTGATCTCGAGTCCCGTGCTGCTCTTGACACACATGCTGCGGTCCCACTGCACACTGTGGTCGGGCTCCGTGGGGTTCAGCCACGCCAGCTCGTCCTCACACACGTGGAGAGGGGGGGGCGGCCGGATGAACTCAGGCCGGAAGTGACCTGGGGGGGAGAAAGATTTGATATTTATTTATTTTTTATTTATTTTTCATTTAACCTTTATTTATCCTCGAGAGACCAATTGAGGGGTGACCCTCATTTTCAATGACGTCGAGTTCAAACAAATTCAAAGGAAAAACAACAATACATAAACAATATTCAATGCAAATACATCAAATACACAACAACAGGTGAAGAGAAAAACAATTGAAACATTTACACAGTGGTGAAGAGTGGCAGCAATTAAAATTAAATGGGTGAAAGTACAATATAGCCTAATTAAAACAGTTACAGGTAGAGTTTGGCAGATTTAAGATAGTTTGTTTAAATTGGTTAAAAGATATGAAGGTATTTAGTTTAATTTGTTGCTGTAAGTTGTTCCAGAAGTCGGGGGCACTGAAGCTAAAAGCTGTCTTTCCCAGCTCAGACCGGGCTTGTGGGACATAAAGCATGAGCATGTCATATAAATATATACATATCAAAATAAAACAAAACAAAACTGTGGTGTCAACGGTATTGCCAAATCTGTACCAGTAGTTATATTTCTACTGTTGAACGGTATGGCCATCCACCCGACCCTAAATGACATGACACTAAGAAACAAGAAGCCAGATTACGTTGTGTTTTACATTGTTTTGGTTTTGTCCTCATATTCATAGAATCAGCATCGTGTGTCAGGATGTGAACAGCAATGAATTATAATCATCGGACACAGCAACCGAGAAAAAAATTATTTCACCACTATTCTGAATGCGACTTTTACAAATAAAAATGGTTTTCCCTTTCTTCTTCAAAATGCGCCCTTAGCTCAGTTGGTAGGGCGCCCCCCCCCCCCCCCCCATGGGCCTCGGCCAGCAGCAGACCCGGGTTGGATTCCAGCCCGCGGTCGTTCTCTGCATGTCACTCCCCTCTCTGCCCCATTTCAACTCTGACTCTACACTATCAATAAAGCATAAAAATGCCAAGAGACACACACACAGGGACACACACACACACACACACAGACAAAGACACACACACACACACACACACACACAGAGGACTTACTCTCGATGGGCGGCCGGGGCCCTGTCACCAGAGACTCGATGATCTGATTGGCCACCGAGGAGTCGAAGCCGGAGTTGGAGGAGTCCGGGTCGGGGTCGGTCAGGATGGACGGGAGGGAAGCCTTACTCTGGGTGGGCAGCTCAGACTGACGCTCTGGGGGAGACAGATAGAAATTTTTTTAATTGTTTTTTTTCCCTTAGAAAGGGTCTCATATATGTCCATATTTCTGCATATTTTGGACCAAGGCATAGTGCCGCCATCTTGAAAGTGTCATAGTTGGAATGTCATCAGGTGCATAAATGTAGAATTATTATTATTCAAAAGGGGTGGGGTTACCCAGGGAGCGTTGCATTCTAGAACTTTGTAGAACTTTCTTGATGATGTCATATTACACACTGCACCTTTAAGGTGTTATTTTAAACGATGGAATAAACACAGACCCACAGACACAGACACACAGACACACGGAGAGAGAGAGAGACATACACACACACACACACAGACAGACAGACAGACAGACAGACAGAGACACACACACAGACCTGCGAGTGCGAGCTGCAGGCCGGAGATGTCGATGGCTTGGGGCATGTTCCCCGGGTCCATGCAGCTGACCTGGCGCGGCGTCTTCTTGAACAGATCTCTGGGAGGAGCCAACATCAGCTGGGACAGGAAGAACTTCTCTGGCTGCGTGATGGGGGGGAGGAAGCCTGGAGGGGGGGGAAGGAAAACAAAACAATGTTCATTATTTATTTTAAAATTTTCTCTGTGTCAGTGTGTGTCTCTCTGTGTGTGTGTGTGAAAGTGAGTGTGTGTCTGTGTGTGTGTGTGTGTGTTTGTGTTTGTGTCTCTCAATATAAACTGTCTTTTCTCTCTCTCTCTTTCTGCATAAGAAACATGTTCTCAGTCATACAGTGAAATTCTTCCTTTGTTTTCCACAGACTGAATGCCAAGAAAGAAACATGAAAATATGCAATATACAAGTAAAATAAAGGGGGCGAAAAGAAAAATTATTACACACACTGATGAGAATGCAACAAGGAAGAAAGAAAGTCTTTATGATGTTTTGGATGTAATGTATTTTACAGTACAGAACTTTGGTCCGCCTCGGCTGTTATAAATGTGCTGGATGGATCAAGTTGACTTGAATTGTGCAAAAATTGTAAGGAAAATGTTATAAATATATGACCCTTGTAATGAAGGCTTTTAACAGCTTCATAGTAACTGACCTGAGATAAGTAATGATCAAATCAAATCAGTTTTATTTGTATAGCCCAAAATCACAAATACATTTGTCTCAGTGGGCTTTACATTCCATACAATATGATACAATATGACACCCTGCCCTTACACCCTTAGCTCGATGAGTAATACAAACTATTTAAAGGATGAGCAGAAGTAGTAACTGACCTGAGAGCCCTTTCTCCGGCTCGTCCTCTACGTGCGCGGGGTTCAGCAGGTGAGCGAACACCGCGGCAAAAGGGTTCGCCGCCAACGGCTCTGTCCGATACATCTACCGAGGAAACATCACAACTTTAGTTATAGTGCACATTTAAAACACAAAGGGCCACTCACAGTCCCTTCACATTAAAACAACACTAAAATAAAGTACACAGTTGAATAAACAACTTTTTTTCTCTTTATTCATATGGAAGATTATGGAAGAATTGGATTATTATTATTGGAAGAACGCAACAACTTTAGTTATATAAGGCACATTTTAAACAGACAGGGCAACTCACAGTCCTTCACAATAAAACAACAAAGTACACACAAAAAAACTATTGTAAAAGGTGCAGTGTGTAACTTTGGGTGTGTCAGAGAAGTGAAACATTTTCTAAGGTTTTTCTCATAACTGAATAAACAGACAGGAAAATGTGATCCCTGGAACACTGTTTGAAGTTAGAAAGCTTCCTGAAAAGTTACTGTTTCACTGTTGTTGTTTACAGCAGCAGGGCCCACAGTTTGGTTTACAAACATATTCTAGTCTTACGTTTGGTTCCAGGATCATCAATATAATTTGATTTATGATGATAGAATTATTCAATACCAAGAATTAAATGTAGAGTAAATGTGTTTAGTAAACTAACTGCAGGCTCTGTGAATGTAAACAAACCCCCCCTCCTCTGAAACTGCACAGTGAGCCTGTAAATAACAACAGTGAAACAGTGAAATGCACTTCTCTTTACTAGCCCAATGTTACATACTGCACCTTTAACACGAATTTTCTTCATAAACTAAGTAAAGAAAAGGTAGAATAGGCTAAATTGAAATAGTAAAAGTATAATTTATACCTCCCATAGTAGGTACAGAGCCGTATAAAAATATCCCTAAATGTTAACTCCTCTTGACTTCTGACACACCAAAAGTAACATACTACACCTTTAACATATTTTTTATTCAAAAACTAACTAAAGAAAAGGGTGGAATAAGCTAAATCAAATAGAAAAACAATCATTCATACCTCCCATAGTAGGTACAGAGCCGTAAGAATATACCATGTTACATACTACACCTTTAAAATAATGTTTTCGTTCATAAACTAAGCAAGAAAGGGGTTAAAACAGGCTAAATTAAATACAAAAATTATCAGAATATACCTTAGAAAATGTTTACTTCTTGTACACAACCAAAAGTCACATACTACACCTTTAAGTTAAACCCATTTGTTTGTTCATAAAGTAAACAAGAAAATTGGCTAAATCAAATATAAAAAATCATCATGTATACCTCCCATAGTAGGTAGAGAGCTGTGAGTCGTTGTGGAGAGCTTGGCAGGAGATCCGGCTGTTGCAGTAGCATCACTAACACAGACCCGGCTCTGAAGTGCTCCGCCCGGCCGAAGTGATGGTGAAAGTGCGCCGAAAGACTCTCAAATGTGTTGGTACATGCCTCCTCCGAGACTATGCTCAAAAGGTTGGACAGTTCCTTAGGAGCGAGGGTCATCTTGGAAAGTCTAAATTCACCCTAAATCACCATCTAAAAATGTCCAAAAGTTTATTTTTTTGTTTGGTAAATTAAGCCTAAATATCCATGTAAAATCCCGGAAAAAAAAATGCCGAGATTTTAAGATTTAAACCACACTGTTGCTACCTGTGAAATTAAACTTAAAGATCTCAATTTTAACCTCTTATTTAAACAGAATTTATCAGTGTTTCAAGGTTATTTTTGTTGTTAATTACGCTAAATTCCCTTTCTGTTACAAATTATATATATTTTTTCTTCTTCTGTAAATTAGACTAACTCAACATCGCATGTGGAGGCTGATTTTTAGCTCTTACGCTGCCCCTAACCAGGAATAAACCTTCTTTAGATATGCGATCAGCCCAAACTATCTCAACTACATTCAAAACTAAAGTTAGCATTTACTTTTTTAACCAAAATGTATCAATGTTACAAATGTTTCCCTTATTTTTCTCTATGCATCGTGACTTATATGCTCATGTTGTACTTAATGTACATCCATGGTTTTCAATAGTTCTCGCCCTCTTTTAATCATATATTGTAAAGCATTTTAAATTGTGTGTGAAATGCGATATGTAAATAAACTAACCTTTCCCTCATAGCAACGACTTAGCCTAGCCTAGCTTAGCTTAGGGCTAAATGACAAAAACCGGCAAATGTGCCTCAAACTACCGATTCGGCTCAATAAATTCTCCGCCTCCCGAACCGGAAGCTACATAACAGTGTTACAAACCCGCTTGGCCAGATTATCATATTATATTTCAGTCCAATTTGGAGTTTTTTGGCGATTTTTGAGGTAACTCCAACACGACTCGTGCATTAGCCGTTTAAATTCAAGATGTGACTTCTTCCAGTTCCGCCGCGGTGCACCATGGGTAGCGTAGTTCTCTGCTCTTCCCTCTCACACTGGTATCGCGTCTTAACAAAAACTCACATTTTATCCGGCAGAAAATACGTTTTATATCAGTTTATTTGAACGAAAACCATACAAATCACAAAATTTTAAAGGTACAAATTTAGTCCTGGACTTAATCTGCATTTGTTAGTATTATAAAACATTGTGCATTTCCTCCACAACAAGATACATGTAGCCTACGTAATCCCAACCAATGTGTTTATGTAAACCCACACAACGAGCAATATCTTGTTGTGTTTTACACCATTTACACTCTTTGATGAAGGCAAGTGAAAAGTTAATTTGACTTTGGTTCCAGTGATTCAGATTAAGATTACGATATTCTAATTAAAAATCTGCATTAACATCATGTAGGTGAAGATGTTTGCGTGTTACATAGTGAAAAGCAAATGGCCACTGAAGGTGGTGGTGTGATATATGGTGTCAATCACTTTTGAGTTATACCACAGACGCAGAAACACGGAGTCTCCATCCTCCAGGAGCAGGGTGGCGCCTTGAGAAGCAGAGGGTGCACCGCCTTGCGGCTGGTGGGGCTGGTGCTCATATGCGAGGAAGATTTGCTCGGAGTTCTTCATCAACACGGCGCTGGCAGGAGGTCCTGCGTGGTTATAAACGTGCCACTCAAAGTGATAGGCTCCTTTCAGCGGCGCAGTGAAGGCACCTGTGGAACGTTTTTTTTTAAGAATAAAATGTCTCATAAATCAGACCATGAACCAGATATGAACAAATCCTTCTGTAATAACCTTCAGAATAGTGCTGAGAATGATTATGGAAAGTTTAGTTGTATGTACATGCTTTAGAGGTTGAGATTCTTTGTTCAGAGTATTGAAAAACAATTATGTTGAAATAATGTAATGGAAGCCATATAGATAAAAGTTGCAAAATTAACTATTGCTTGAAATTGAAATATATTTTTGCCTGCTGTGTTTTGCCTTAAATGGAGAACCAACTGTTTCAGGTACCTGAGTGTTTGTTGTAGGCGTTTCCAATGTTGGTGACGACGCGTTTGAAGACCAGAGGAGTGAGTCTGTTAAAGGGTCCAAAGATTTGCTCGCCAGAAGAAGTCTGAAGAGATGCAGAGAAGGCCACCTGTTTACCTGAGAGAGAGAGAGAGAGAGAGACAGAGAGAGAGAGAGAAAGAGAGAGGATAGGAGAGAGAATATATTCAGCTGTCTGTGGACATAACACTGATATCATTATTCTCTGTGGATTAACCTCTATCCATCACCCTAAGAAGATAGGAAAATATACTCGATATAGGTTGAATATGTTTTTAAATGTTTTTGTCAGAGGAGATGGGGCCTAATCCACACACCTTGCTGCTGTTTCTTCAGATCCGCCAGTTGTGCTGCTTGTCCTGAAAACAAAGGTAAAGTTTGAATTCACTGTTTGTTTAGAAATTGCTACAAGATATTTTTTAGTAGAATTTTAGAATTAGAATCAACTGTATTGTCTGGCACATACAAGGAATGGGTTATTTGTTCGCTGAAAATGGCCTTTTTTTCTTTTCTTTTTTTATAACAAAAGACGTTTACATTATTTAGACATGTTTGGTAACCTAAAGTTTACCTCTTTCCTTTGTTCCATTTCATTCACTGGACTTGAACTGCTGCTTGCATTTCAACACCACTGAAACAATGGGTCTGATCTAGTGTACTACACTATTAACCTAACAGACAAGGGGGCGCCCTTAGCTCAGTTGGTAGGGCGTCCCCCCCCATGGGCCCTTAGCTCAGTTGGTAGGGCGCCCCCCCCCCCATGGGCCCTTAGCTCAGTTGGTAGGGCGTCCCCCCCATGGGCCCTTAGCTCAGTTGGTAGGGCGTCCCCCCCATGGGCCCTTAGCTCAGTTGGTAGGGCGTCCCCCCCATGGGCCTCGGCCAGCAGCGGACCCGGGTTCGATTCCAGCCCGCGGTCGTTCTCTGCATGTCACTCCCCTCTCTGCCCCATTTCACCTTTGTCTCTACACTGTCAATAAAGCATAAAAATGCCCAAAACAAATTTATATATAAAAAAAAAAAACTGACAGACACTGTACCTTTATTCTCTGCTTGCAGGTATTTCACCTCCACCTCCTGCTTAGCCAGTGAGGCGGTGATCTCTCTCAGTGCAGCGTGGACGTCCTGCAGATATGGCTGTTGGTCCGACAGAGTCTTATTGTCTTCGGCGTAGACGGAGCAGACGAGCATCAAAACCACAAGGACCTTCATCATGACGCTGATGGTTGAACTGTGTGATGTGTCTGTCTGTGTCTGTGAGTCTGTCTGTGTGATGTGTCTGTCTGTGTCTGTGAGTCTGTCTGTGTGATGTGTTAACCTGTGATGTGTTTATGTAGAACAGCAGAAAGAGGCGTGGAGGTTTTCTGAGTATTTCATAATTCCCAGAAACATAAACACACGTGGATTATCTCATTTTCAGAATCATAAACACACTGACAACATCTTTCACTTGAGGAAGTTTGTGGTGGGAAGTAAGTAAAGCATGAACAGGAAGAGGAAAGCAAAGGTTTGTTCAGATCCAGTGTCATCAAATTAGACAAAGACTTCATTACTTCCAAGCTGCACATCCTGCAGGTCTGTGACTTTGCAAATATGAACAATGAACAATATGAACATTTCAACTTCCTGGTTCACACACCTCTAGTCAGCAAACAGCTAAGGTCAAGATATGGTTCACTTCTACTATATGGCTCCATGTGTTCATATTTGCAAAGTCACAGACCTGCAGGATGTGCAGCTTGGAAGTAATGCACCAGTTAATATAACACATCAACCATGCAATCCTTCACCCTCACGTGGCTCCATGTTTTCATGCTCACAATAACTTCATTCATTCATCAGCAGGATGATGTACGAGCACATTCGGGGTCACAGACGTCCAGACTTAAACCACTGAACACTTTAAACCTGCAGTGTGTAGAATTTTGGGTTTTGTTTCCTAGCAGATTTTGTAGAAAGTAATTATAATATCCATAAGTACATTTAATTTAGTGCATAATAGCTGAAAAAAATGTTTTGAATTATTATTTTTCCTTGTAGAAAGGGTCTCATATATGTCCATATTTCTGCATATTTTGGACCAAGGCCTAGTGCCGCCATCTTGAAAGTGTCATAGTTGGAATGTCAACAGGTGCATTGTTTAAAATGTAGAATTGTTCTTGTCCTTGAAGGCCACTGTAGCTTCTGTTATTATTCAAAAGGGGTGGGGTTACCCAGGGAGCATTGCATTCTAGAACTTTGTAGAACTTTCTTGATGATGTCATATTACACACTGCACCTTTAAGCTACAGACTTCAAGGAAGCTGCACTTTAAAATCTTTAGACAGAGTTTATTCAAAAACATTCTACAATGAACAATATGAACATTTCCTGATTTCATAATAATCACCATAAACTTCCTGGTTCACACACCTCTAGTCAGCAAACAGCTAATGTCAAGATATGGTTCACTTCTGTCCAATCAAGTATCGCAAATTGGACCCCATTTAAAACGAAATTCCGTCTCAAGCGGCTATCCGTTTAATAATGCATTGCGACTGTGTCTCAGGTGGTAGAGCGGGTCGGCTGATGATCAAAGGGTTGGAGGTTCGATCCCCGCCCTGCCACCTGTGTCATGGTTGTTGTGTCCTTGGGCAAGACACTTCACCCATCTTGCCTCGTGTGAATGTCGATAGTTAGCCTGCTGCTATCGGTGTATGAATGTGTGTGTGAATGGTAACGTGGGAAAGGAAAACAGGTCTCCCTTGTAAAAGAGTCTTCGGTCTCAATGGGATTTACCTGTATAAATAAAGGTTAAAAAAAATAAAATAAACTTTGACAAATTCAATTAAGATTTATTTTACTATTCAGTATATATTAACTTAAACACTTCAGTAAAAATGAGTTTTTAGTCTATAAACCCCAAAAAACTGTGTGTGTGTAGCAAATTGTCCTGATTTATTGCTGATCATATTTGCCATAAATTTGCAGTTCTTTGGAAATATGTATTGTTTGGAACCACTGAAAATAACAGGCTGGAATATTCCTTCACAATTATACTTTTTAGTTTATTAGGCTTATTTATTTTTTTCCCCCAGACACACGCCTCTTGTATTAGAACTTATTGGGGGTGGTAGGATGGTAGGATGGTAGGATGGCCTAGAGGCCGACCAGTAACCATGAGGTCGCTGGTTCGATCCCCGGCACCGGACAGGAGGGTGTTAGTTGTAAAACTAGCAGAGGCTGGTATTGTGTCTACGGTGCCCACCATCTCTACCATTGTGTCCTTGAGCAAGACACTTAACCCCAAAACTGCTCTAGGGGCGCTGTACTGCAGCTGACCCTGCGCTCTGACCCCCTCCGAAGTGTGGTAACTTGAGAGGGGATATGCGAAAAAACTAATTTCAATGTGCTTCGTGTACAACTGACAAATAAAGATAACTTCACTTAACTTAACTTATAAACGTGTTGAAAGATGAAAATAATGAGGCCGTTACACAGACAGGCTGGTAAAACATTTATTTTTAGTATTTTCACTTATTTTATTTCTTACAAAAAAGTTAACTTCGGCTTCTCTGACGTCCCTTTCTACCGACTATAGTAGGCCTATAGCTGCTGCAAAGGAGGCTGCAGTTTCAAGATACAAATGCATTGGAGATGACATCTGTTTGACCTTCCAAGCACCAGATTTTGGTACATTAGAAGCAGTGCTCAATGAAGACCTTGCTAAACTGCATGAATACTGCAAAACCTGGCGCCTAAAACCAAGCCCAGAAAAAACGGTCTCCAGTGTGTTCCACCTCAACAATGCAGAAGCCACAAGAGAACCCAACATCTATCTGAGCAGGACCAAACTAAAGTATGCCCCCACTCCAACCTACCTTGGGGTGACCCTTGACAGGACCCTATCCTTCAAAGAACACCTCAAAAGGACAGCAGCAAAGGTGAAGTCCAGAAACAACCTCCTCAGTAAGCTTGCTGGCTCAAAGTGGGGGGCAGCAGCCCCCCACTCTGCGTACTTCAGCACTAGCCCTTGTATTTTCCGCAGCAGAATACTGTGCCCCTGTTTGGTCCAGGTCATCCCACACACACCATGTGGACATCCAACTGAACTCTACAATGAGGACCATCACAGGAACAATCCGCTCAACACCACTCCCCTGGCTCCCCGTCCTAGCCAACATAGCTCCTCCACACATCCGGCGAGTAGTCCTTACTCAAAGGATGCTCCAAAAGTCTAAAGACTCCCCTCACCTTCCAATTCACATGGACATTTTTAATCCACCCACTGCTCGACTTCCATCTAGACGTCCAATTTGGAAGAACCCACCTCCAGCTGATCTCACCATCCAATCAGTTTGGAAAAAGGAATGGGAGTCCAAGGACGTCCCAAATCAACATCTGGTGTCAGACCCCGCCCTAACCGGTCCCTGGTACCAATCTTCCAAGGAAGCAGTGGACGACACTGAACAGATTCAGGACTGGACATGGCCCCTGCTTGGCCAGCCTTCACAAATGGGGCAGCAGCACAACCCCACAGTGTGCTTGTGGAGAGCTGCAAACAATGCATCACATCATTGAAGCATGCCCTCAACAGAAACTTAAAGGAGGACTCGTCACCCTTCATACAGCAGAGCAAGAGGCAACTGCTTGGCTAAAGGACTTTGCATTCGCTAAATAAATTGGAGACCCACACAGAAACCACAGTTGTAGGACCCAGTTTTTAGTTTCTAATATAAATATGCATCAAAAACTATACAGTAATTTGAGTGGAATCTATCTTGTCCTGAAACTGCTGTGCTGTTGTTGAGCTTTCTCAGTTGCCGCTCCAAAATTGTGGAACGAGCTCCCCCTCCATATTAGACAGGCCCCCTCACTGCCCATTTTTAAAACACGTCTTAAAACCCATTTTTACTCCTTGGCTTTCAACCCAGCATGAGACCTTCATTTTG
>CM047516.1:30430481-30432981 GCA_026122265.1 Ammodytes dubius
AATCTCTCTCCATTTCTCTCTCTCTCTCTTTCTCCAGATAGTGTGTGTGTGGGTGTGTCTGTCCCTGTGTGTGTGTGTGTGTGTCTGTCTGTCTGTCTGTCTCTCTCTCTCACTCTCTCTCTCTGTGTGTCTCTCTCTCTCTCTCTCTCACCTTTCTCCAGGTAGCTCCGTGGGGCCCAGGGTGGATCCTCCTCTGCGTACGGGTCGCTGTATTCCACCACTGATGACTCATCGTCCTGCTCGTCTGCTATTGGCTGAGGGCTCGGAGTGGGCGGGGCATCAGAGGGCTGAGCTGATTGGCTGTCAGGATGGGGAGGAGGCGGGCCGTCTGAGACTGACAGGAAAAGATTTACGTTATACAAAATCGAACAATCTTAATCCTACAATAGAAACCTTTACATGACATTTGACATTTCATACTAAAGATGACATCATCCACAATATCTGAGTATTTAGCGTCATCTAGTGGTGAGATTGTAGATGTCAACGCTCCCTTGCTAACCCCTCCCTTTAGAGGAGAATTTACAGAAGCTACGGTGGCCTTCAAAGGACAAGAAGCTATAGTTACTAAAGATGGCATCATCCACCACTGCCTCAAGTCTTTCCTACAATATCAAGTGATGAGGTGAAGATGTATTTAGTTATTTATTCTATAGTACTTCTTCTTCTTCTTGGTCTTCCAACAGGTGCATTTCCCCAGGACGCCCACTATATATAAAAACCTGTAAGGCTGTTATTAAGTTTGTCCGTTCTGAGCTACTGTAGAAACATGGCGGAGATAAACTTGTACTCACTGGATTCTTGAACGCGAGCCACGAAGCCCATGAGAGGAAGCTGAGGAGTGAACTGTAGAATAGAGGGGGGAGGGGGGGAGGCTACACTCACACACACACACACACACACACACACACACACACACACACACACACACACACAGACTTGTGTTAATATACGTGTTAAATATCTCTATATTCCTACAGTAATCACTTATATAATGTGCACGTTTCATGAAGCCGATCTCTCAGTCACTCACTCTGCATGTAATCGGCAAATAAACTTTTTGGGGATCCCACTACTGATAACTAGAGCTGCAACGATTAATCGACGAATCGATGATTAATCGATTATTAAAATAATCGCAAACTATTTTGATAATCGATGAATCGTTTTGAGTAATTTTTTAATAAAAAATGTCCAAATTCTCTGATTTCAGCTTCTCAAATGTGAATATTTTCTGGTTTCTTTAATCCTATTATAACAGTAAACTGAAATATCTGTGTGTTTTGGACATAACAATACATTTGAGGATGTCAACATGGGCTTTGGAAAATTTATCAACATTTTTCAAAATTTTCTGACATTTTACGGACCAAAACACTAATCGATTAATAATCGATTAATCGAGAAAATAATCGACAGATTAATCGATTATCAAAATAATCGTTAGTTGCAGCCCTACTGATAACCAATCAGAAGAGAGAACGCTACAAACCGGCACCTGTCTCACTGCCGGTGCACGCCAGAGCAACAGATGGGTGAATGTTTATGCGCCTACAATGGCGGAGCAGGTAAAATTTTTTCCCAATGTCTGTTTTGATGGTTTTTATCATGTTTTATCACACTTATGGATCTGAGATGATGCTAGATAACTCGCTGCTTGAAGACCGCAGTGCATTAATGTGGTGACGTAGGGACGAGGGAGGGGACTGCTAACTGCAGTAACTGACAGGGAGTTAGCTAAAAGAACCATTCCGCTTACTGCACCTTTAAGGTAATACATGAGATTATTCAGACAGGTCAGACTCACCTGGACTGGGGCTGTTGTTATAGTACTGACTTCCTCCATTGATCTCATTCTGCGTTGTGATTGGCTGACCGGTGACCGAGGGCGGGCGTCGGTAGGGCAACGACCCGCCCACCTGAGCATTCTGTTGCCGGGGCTGAGGACGATTCATACTGAAGAACTGAGGGACCATCCCACCTGGAAGAGAGAGACACACAGGTTTACATTTAAAGATGACATAATGCCATAATACACACAAGGGTACAGATGAAGTACGATGGTCTGGTAGGACCAGGCTAAATGAAGTACGATGGTCTGGTAGGACCAGGCTAAATGAAGTACGATGGTCTGGTAGCACCAGGCTAAATGAAGTACGATGGTCTGGTAGGACCAGGCTAAATGAAGTACGATGGTCTGGTAGGACCAGGCTAAATGAAGTACGATGGTCTGGTAGGACCAGGCTAAATGAAGTACGATGGTCTGGTAGGACCAGGCTAAATGAAGTACGATGGTCTGGTAGCACCAGGCTAAATGAAGTACGATGGTCTGGTGGGACCAGGGTAAGCTAGTCTAGGATCATTATCTTTTTGCGATTATAAATGTATTCAATTCTTATTTATTTATTTCTAAATATGGTCTATTTATCCATATAGACCATATTTAGAAATAAGAATAAGAAGAATGGCAAAACCAAGATGCATGTTTGTAGATGCTTCA
>CM047516.1:30435481-30440481 GCA_026122265.1 Ammodytes dubius
CACACAGTCAATCAGGTACTTTTCCTCAAATAGTTCAGCCCTAGTTACTACAAAACATCTCATGTGTGAAAGGCGTACATTAGGCAACACTTTATGAAATGAAACTTAAAAAGCTACGGTGGCCTTCAAGGACAAAAGGCAAAGTGGAGGATGACACACACAAGCAGCCAAATGGAAAACTGCAGAGAAAAGCAAGTGTGAGTTGAGTTAATGTTAATGTTAATGTTAGTTTATTTCAGAGTGAATCAAGAAAGTTTGTTAGTTGAAGCTGCGGAGATGAAAAGCAGACAGTTATAAAAGCTGTAACACTGGACATTCTAGATTTAAAAGGTGGAGTGAACGATTCTGTAGATAGGATACTTTGAATCAGAATCAGAAAAAGCTTCATTTATCCCAAGAAGGGCAATTTAGTTTACAGTTCCACGCAGTTCGCAGTAAAAAATCATTTGAATAAATACTATAAAAAGCAGTACGAGGTAGAAGAATAACATAAATAGACAAACAGCAGTCCAACACACAAATTCAACTCACATTCATTTCAACTTTGTTTACATGCCAGTTTTTTACAGAGCCTAGGCTGTGTATATGTAACACTGATTTATTTTGTTAGTTGATTTTGACAACAAGCGTTCTCCAGAATCACTGACTCCACCTTTAAATGAAAGTTAAAACAGAGACAGTGCAAAGAAGCAGATGAAGCAAAAGTTAAAGGTGCAGTGTGTAATATGACATCATCAAGAAAGTTCTACAAAGTTCTAGAATGCAACGCTCCCTGGGTAACCCCAACCCTTTAGAATAATAACAGAAGCTACAGTGGCCTTCAAGGACAAGAACAATTCTAAATTTTAAACAATGCACCTGATGACATTCCAACTATGACACTTCCAAAATGTCGGTGACAAGGCCTTGGTCCAAAGTATGGCAAAATATGGAGATATATGAGACCCTTTCTAAGGGGGAAAATAATAATTCTAAAAAAAGAAAAAATCAGCTATTATGCACTAAATTAAACGTACTTATGGATATTATAATTATTTTCAACAAAATCTGCTAGGAAATAAAACCCCAAAATTCTACACACTGCAGGTTTAAACTATGAATTAGAACAATGGTGACTACTCACAAACAAACAGAAACATTTCACAGATTAAATAATTGCACGCTTTGTTTGATGAGTTCAGAGCAGAAATACCAAAGAATGAAAGGCATGAAGTGAAAACGGCTGAGAGAGAGAAAGATGTGTTAGTGGTTAATATTCAACACATATACTAATGTGTTAAAAAACAGAGTGTGTGAGAGAGAGAGAGAGAGAGAGAGAGAGAGAGAGAGAGAGAGAGACAGAGAGAGAGAGAGCGAGAGAGGGAGTGAGAGAGAGAGAGACAGAGACAGAGACAGAGACAGAGACAGAGACAGAGACAGAGACAGAGACAGAGACAGAGACAGAGACAGAGACAGAGACAGAGACAGAGACAGAGACAGAGACAGACAGAGAGAGAGAGAGACGGTGATAGTCCTCGTTGCCTAGCCGACCCCCGGCTACCTGTGTGTGCGCGGTCGCTGGCTGAGAGTGGCTGTGCGGGTCGGACTGGAGGCCTGACCTACGGCAGCCATGTTGGCTCTGGTGGGACTGGTGACGTAATCATTTGGCACGACCGGCGGACGCACCGGCTCCAGGGTCCTGTAGGGAGAGCTCTTCCTGGATACATGCAAACGGGTCGAGTCAAGATCATTTACTAAAAACAACCTTATTATCCTCCTCCTAGGTACACACACAGACACACACACTACAGACAGACAGACAGATAGACAGACAGACACACACTACAGACACACACACATACAGACAGACAGACAGATAGACAGACAGACAGACAGACAGAAATACCCCAGGGAACCAAGCTCCAGCTCCAGGCTTTTTTCTACCAAACTAATGAAGGGCCCACTCACACTAGGGCCGCGGCCCCGTGCCAAAGCTCATTAGCATACTAAAGTCTAGAACGTTTGGCCTAGTGTGACCACGCCAACTGTATTCCAGCACGGAACAGCCCCTTGGCCACGGCACACCTGGGAGAGGTGTGCCGTGGCCAAGGGGCTGATGCTAATGAGATGACACGCGCACACGCACGGATACGCAACCTGAGCTGGATGACGTAGTCCATGCGCGACCCTTCTTCCCCACAACAATTGTAAACAATGGCGGCAAGAGGTTCACGAGTGGGTTCCGGTGCGATCGCGAAGTGGAGAGTTTGCTAGAAATTTGGACCAATGGAGAACTGTTGTTCTCCATTGTTGTTCTACTAATTCCAGCAGCGAGTACGCTTGGTGATTGATTTTATTTTATTTGTGTATGGACATGACAATGACATTGGATGAACCAGATGCATTGTTTTCAGTGTATTAGCATAAATGCTAGTTTACAACACCTGTCCACAGGAGGCTTTTTTAAAAAAACAAAATAAACAAGTCAAAACAGAAACAAGATCAAATACTGATAAGACAATGATAATTAAAAGATTAAAAATGCAGAATACAATAGAGTACAGAGCAGCAATATAATGAGTCAAATATATATATAGGATACGTAGAGTAAAACAAAGGCAGCATGATCAAACAATACACGACGACGTATGTATCGTATTACGACGTGATGACGTATGATGGAGCAATCGTGCCCGGGGCGGCCTTTGGGAGCAGTGTGACCACGGGCCAGCGGGGGGGGGGGGGGGGGGGGGGGTGGGGGGGGGGGGGGGGGGGGGATCTTCCTGCAGCACGGAACAAGCAAACTTGCCTAGTGTGAGTGCGCCCTAAATAGTAGATACAGGGTTTTTCCTGGCTCAGAATGGGCCTTTGGGGGGTGACAACAGGGAACAACTTTTTTGGGGTCGCGACTGCAACAGTAAAGGCGAAAAGTGAATTTTAAGAGCAGTGTGGGGTTGAGAGAGGGGAGTTTCAATGATCGTTTTATTACGATTATTTTGTGTTCATGATGGAGGGAAGCAGTAATATAAATTGAAAAGCAATGAATCGCCCAGCACTACAGGAAGGATGACTTGTATTGGGCTGAACTAAAAACACATTTGATATATGATTTTGGCGCTGGTGATTTTCCTTTTGGGGGGAGGGGGGGGGCATAGAACCACTTTGGGGGGCGCCAAACATTTCTCTATGCAGGAAAAACCCTGAGATAATATGGGGACTGGAACCCAGCCACAGTGTCCACTACTGCACCAAGTCTGTCAGGCCACATGGGGGCACTGCAGCTCTCATTTCACACAAGGAACAAGGTATAAAGTCTTTCTGCTCTGTGAAGCTGCAAAAATAGAAATTTAAATTAAAATGGACTTGGACTTGACTTATATAGCGCTTTTCTAGCCGATTTTCTCAGCCCCAAAGCGCTTTACATATCTTACCACATTCACCCACTCACACACACACTCATACACCGATATCAGTAGCTACCATGCAAGGCGCTCTCTGAACCATCGGGAGCAATTTGGGGTTCAGTGTCTTGCTCAGGGACACTTGGACATGTGGCGGGTAGGCGGGGAATCGAACCTCCGACCCTGCACTCCAGAGGCGATCTCCCTACCCACTTCACCACTGCCACTGCATAAAAACATTCATGTATTTTTGAGGTCTGCACGGTGCACTAATAAGGCAACGTGACATGTGTGATTAGTATACATTATTTCTAGATGACATGTGAGCTTCTGAAAGAGAAAGATAAGAATGTGTTAAGGTCGGGTTAGAAAGGTCACCATGGTATGTTTAACAATTTTTCCTCCAGCGACAAAAACTGTGAAAAAAACTAGAATTGAAATGTCACAGAATAAAAGCACAGAGATCAAAGAAACATTCACAACAGGATTTAGACAACAATCAACATTAATCAAATCAATTAATCAGGTCAATATAGAGAGCAAATATTCAAGGCTTTTTCCAGCCCTTTCAAAATAAAAGTTCCTTTTTCAAGAACCCAAAGATTAAATATATTTATTGAAGATAATAATAATAAAATAAGAAAAACATGGTTATGATTTCATACAGTGAACAAAAATAAAAATTATGTAAGAGTGGATACACAGAGTGTGTGTGTGTGTGTGTGTGTGTGTGTGTGTGTGTGTGTGTGTGTGTGTGGATGACAGAAGGAGTTGGCCTGTTGAATGCAGTGTGACGCCAACCCACTGCTGTGTATGTGTGTGTGTGTGTGTGTGTGCGTGTCAGTGTGTGGGTATACATTTGTGTGTGTGTGTGTGTGTGTGTGTGTCTCTCTGTGTGTGTGTGTGTGTGTGTGTGTGTGTGTGTGTGTGTGTGTGTGTGTGTGTGTGTGTGTGTGTGTGTGTGTGTGCGTGTGTGTCAGTGTGTGTGTCTGAGTGAGTCTGTGTGTGTGTGTGTGTGTGTGTGTGTCTTGGCATGATGTCCACACCGTCAGTTCCAACCAACTGTTAAGCTGCTTCTGTTCAGTGATTTTCTATAAACTCAAACTGACGACATATTATATATTTAGTCTTTTAAAGCTACAGTGCGTAATATCAGAGTATTTAGCTTCATCTAGTGGTGAGATTGTAGATGTCAACGCTCCCTTGCTAACTCCTCTCCCTTTAGAGGAGAATTTACAGAAGCTACGGTGGCCTTCAAGGACAAGAAGCTATAGTTACTAAAGATGGCATCATCCACCACTGCCTCAAGTCTTTCCTACAATATCAAGTGATGAGGTGAAGATGTATTTAGTTATTTGTTTATTTTTAAAATAACAGCTGGCCTATCCGCAGGTGACACAGGAAATAACACACACACACACACACACACACACACACACACACACACAAGCACGCGCACACACACACACACACACACACTACAGGAGCCCAGGAGGTTCAGACCATATGGACCATCTGTATCTGCTGATTCATCAACCTAATATGTTGACAATATTCATTACATACATTCTCTTAAAGCTGGGGTATGTGACTTCTGATTGGTCAAAGTTAACATGAGCT
>CM047516.1:30452981-30475481 GCA_026122265.1 Ammodytes dubius
AGACAACATTAGAGAGGGAGAGACACACACACAAGCAAACACACACACATAGAGACACAGAGAGAGAGAGAGAGACACAGAGAGAGAGAGAGACACACACCTACAGATATACACCAAAACACAATCTGCTGGGGTGTGAAACTGCCAACAAACGCCTCCACAGGAGCTTGTTCCTGGCATACACACACACACACACACACACACACACACACACACACACACACACACACACACACACACACACACACACACACACACACACACACACACACACACACACACACACACACACACACACACACACACACGCCCATGTGTTTCCAATGAGCAGTAGGAGGTCTAGTTACATCATCACAGTAACCAACACCAGCTGTGGACTGAGATTCACACCAATACCCTCTTAAAGCTGGGGTGGAGGATTTGGGGAGAAAATGGCAGTTGGGATAGAGATTCGAATCCAAATACCTCAACCGCTCCACTTGTTCTCTTTGGTCCCTCCCCTATGGTCCCTCCCTGACACGCTCTACACTAACAAAGTCGTGCCAAAGTGAATGGACAGTCCCAACAGCCAATAAGAACAGAGAATCATAGCCTCGCTCTGATTGGTCAAAGTGTACCGCTCATGTTAACTTTGACCAATCAGAAAATCATATACCCCATCAGCTTTAAGAATATTTGGACCAACAAAACAATATATATATTTAAAAGAGTAGTCAGTGATTCTGGGGAACGCTTGTTGTCAAAATCACTTTGTCAAAATCAGTGAATATCTCCTCATGATCCGCTACAGTGTTGTGTACAGCCTAGGCTCTGTAAACTGGAATGTAAACAAAGGGGCCACCCTAGCTAGCAACATGACTGTGTGTGTGTGTATATATGTGTGTGTGTGTGTGTGTGTGTGTGTGTGTGTGTGTGTGTGTGTGTGTGTGTGTGTGTGTGTGTGTGTGTGTATGTACGTGTGCGTGTGTTGTGTGTGTGTGTGTGTGTGTGTGTGTGTGTGTGTGTGAGCATTAACAGGCTAATGAAGGAGAAAATAGTGTTTTGCCCGAGAGAAACCTTGTTCACTGAGACAGAAAACTCACCCTGCGTTCCAAATCACAGACTTTTTCTTTTTACTACACTACATACTAAAGTACAGAAGAGTTTTAGTCTTTTTACTACACTACATACTAAAGTACAGAAGAGTTTTAGGGCCACAGACAGGAGAGAGAGAGAAAAAAACAGATAAGAAAGATTTTTTTTCATTATGTTGAGAAATGTCAAGAATAAAGACGAATTCTCCAAAATGCTATTGGAGCTAGTGGGGCATTTATGTATTTTCAGCATACTACAATTGACGTGCATGTATTGGAACATCCTAAATCTTTTTCTGGCGTACTAAATAGTAGAGAAGTATGGGGATTGGCAGCGCAGGGACAGTGGTGAAGTTATTAGACTACGGAGACAGAAGAGGGACAAACAACAGATGAGGCTATAGTAATATTTATACATATTATTATAACTAAGTTTTAATGTGATAATTAAAAATAGAAATATATAATTGACTGATTGAATTTATTCCAGACATCAAAAATACAAAACAACATGAAAAGCACGAAAAATATAATAAACAAAAACGTTGCTCAAATTATTTCACAAAAAAGAAAATTAAATAATAACTAGAATTGCAATTCCTTGAAGAAATTGCGGTGTGAATGCTGACGCTGAAGCAGCTGAAGCTTAACTGCTGAATGTTGATGAAGAACGAAGGATGAATATATCTGAATGAATAGAATGTTTGAATAATACAATTTATGAAAAATTAATTAAAAATTAATGAATTATGACCTTGAAACTTGACCTCTAAACTCCTCTGGGATTATAATTGAGTCATAATAAACATTTGTGCAAAGTTAGAAGAAAATCCGTGTAAGTCTAAATTTTGCGGTAACTGGGACTTGAACCGCCAACTTTAAGCTCAGGGTTAAAAAAAAAAAAAAAAAAAAAAAAAAAAAAAAAATTATTTATATGCCTAATGTGTCATATGCACTTCCCACGAGACATGTTCCCCTTCACACAAAAGATTTGAGGTGAAAATTGTATTCCCTCAGCTGGATTCGAACCTGAGACCTTTTGACTACGAGACCTTGGCTTAATCCACTAATCCACCAGACCTGTGGTCAATTGCATAAATAGAGAACTCTATATTGCTATGGTGCAGTGGTGACAGCTAATCAGGGCCAATTGGTAACAGCTGTGTTACCTCTCCACCTTTATAGCTCAGCGAAACGCATCCCTCGAACTTCTGCCTCTCACACGCAAACCGTTTGTCTGACAGACAAAATGAAGATACCGTGAGAATCCGAAGATTCCAATTAATATTCAGTGTCAAATGTGTTTCTTTAATGTAAAAACTTTTGAGTTGAGAGCAGTTTACGTTTAGATTTCTGGTGTTCTTTTTTATTCCCTCTCCTCCACTCTGCCACACTCTAAATATCACTAAAATTGATGTTACATGCGTCAAACATGGCTGGTTAATTGGAAAACTATGCATTTTTTTTAAAAGGTTTAATTTTAACAATGAAAGACGAAAGATAGCTGAACTGTTTTTCGAAGAAATTAACTTTGTAGGATGAATTAACAGTGAGCTAGGAGTGCTTGAAATCAGTGCAAAACGCTTCGCGTTCTGTGGATTTCCTAATGCATTCTCAATACAGATTTTGGGTGTAATAAACCTTTAGATATCTCTGAAGTTATGAATTTTAGGAAAAAATAGTGAATTATGGAAATATGCTCCTTTGCAAGACGAACAGGAAGAACTTTGAATGGAGTTTCTACGATGAAGTATGAACGAGTAGGACCATTCATAATTTTGCAAGAAATATTAATTTCATAAAAAGTTGAATTTCTTTGAAGTTATGACATTTCTGAAAATTCCATTGGATGATTATTAATGTCTGAAGTATGCTGAAGAGTTAGATGTGAAAATGAAGTTTGTCGGATAACGTATGAAGGAGGAGTAGGCCTTTGAAATGTTGCATAATTTTTCATAAAACGTTGAATAAGTATGAAATTATGAAATTTTTTGAAAATGTTGAAGGTGACCAATAAAGTCCTTGAAGAGCTGAACATTTTGATATATGGAATATGTTTGAAGGTTGAAGTATGTTGAAGTTATTGAAGGATGAAGAAACGGCGGAATAATAATAATAAAGACATTTTTTGAAGGCTGTAGAATATCAAAGCTGTGAATGCTTTCAGCATTCACACCAATAATAAACTAGAATTGCAATTCCTTGAAGAAATTGCGGTGTGAATGCTGACACTGATGCTGAAGCTGATGCTGAAATTGACTTCACTGCTGAATGTTGATGAAGAACGAAGGATGAATATATCTGAATGAATAGAATGTTTGAATAATACAATTTATGAAAAATTAATTAAAAATTAATGAATTATGACCTTGAAACTTGACCTCTAAACTCCTCTGGGGTTATAATTGAGTCATAATAAACATTTGTGCAAAGTTAGAAGAAAATCCGTGTAAGTCTAAATTTTGCGGTAACTGGGACTTGAACCGCCAACTTTAAGCTCAGGGTTAAAAAAAAAAAAAAAAAAAAAAAAAAAAAAAAAAAAAAAAAAAAAAAAAAAAAAAATTATTGATATGCCTAATGTGTCATATGCACTTCCCACGAGACATGTTCCCCTTCACACAAAGATTTGAGGTGAAAATTGTATTCCCTCAGCTGGAATCGAACCTGGGACCTTTGAACTATGAGACCTGGGCTTAAGCCACTAAGCCACCACACCTGTGTTGAATAACATAACAAGAGAACTATATATTGCTATGGTGCTGGGGTCACAGCTAATCAGGGCCAATTGGTAACAGCTGTGTTACCTCTCCACCTTTAGAGCAGAGCGAAGCGCATGCCTCGAACTTCTGCCTCTCACACGCAAACCGTTTGTCTGACAGAAAAAAATGAGCGGACCGTGAGAATGAGAAGATTCCAATTAATATTCACTGTGCAATTTGGGTCTGTATTGTAAACAATTTGGTTAGGCCAGCAAGTTGAAAATGGAGTTCATTTCACATCCGATCATGGAGTGTAGCTCCATCCACTCACTGTTTGATTTTGAGAATGCGTGCCTTCAAACAAGGCTGTCTCATGGAGAAAACTAAACATTTGTTGAAAAAACTGTTATATGATTATGAAAGAGGGAAGTCGGCTGAATATTTATCTGTTTGAATTAAGTTTCTCGGATGAAGTATGAATGAGCAGTAAGCGTTTGGCGTCATGTCCAAATGCTTCGCGTTTGGACCCTTTCCCTATTAATTAACATTGAGAGATTGTTTGTTTATTAAACCTTTATTATCTCTAAAGCTATACATTTTATGAAAAAATTGTGAATTATGAAAGTTGCTCCTGTGCAAGACGAACAGGACAAACTTTGAATGGAGTTTCTACGATGAAGTATGAATGAGTAGGAACGATCATAATTCTTGCATGAAATATTAAAATTCATAAAAGTTGAATTTATTTGAAATTTTGCAGTGTAGCAAAAAATTCTGAATCGTACAGATTAATGTCCTGAATTAGCTGAACAATTGAAGGTGTATATGAAGTTTGTGGGAATAAGTATGAATGAGTGGCCGGGATCTGAATATTTTTCATTAAAACGTTGAAAAAATATGAAATTATGAATTTTTTTGAAAATGTTGAAATGGCCCATGGAAGCCCTTGAAGAGCTGAAAATGTTGATATGTTGAAGTTGTATGAAGGTTGAAGTATGTTGAAGTTATTGAACGCCAAAGAACGTACGGAATAATAATAATAATATAATAAGAACTAGAATTGCAATTCCTTGAAGAAATTGCGGTGTGTGAATGCTGACACTGATGCTGAAGCTGATGCTGAAATTGACTTCACTGCTGAATGTTGATGAAGAACGAAGGATGAATATATCTGAATGAATAGAATGTTTGAATAATACAATTTATGAAAAATTAATTAAAAATTAATGAATTATGACCTTGAAACTTGACCTCTAAACTCCTCTGGGGTTATAATTGAGTCATAATAAACATTTGTGCAAAGTTAGAAGAAAATCCGTGTAAGTCTAAATTTTGCGGTAACTGGGACTTGAACCGCCAACTTTAAGCTCAGGGTTAAAAAAAAAAAAAAAAAAAAAAAAAAAAAAAAAAAAAAAAAAAAAAAAATTATTGATATGCCTAATGTGTCATATGCACTTCCCACGAGACATGTTCCCCTTCACACAAAGATTTGAGGTGAAAATTGTATTCCCTCAGCTGGAATCGAACCTGGGACCTTTGAACTATGAGACCTGGGCTTAAGCCACTAAGCCACCACACCTGTGTTGAATAACATAACAAGAGAACTATATATTGCTATGGTGCTGGGGTCACAGCTAATCAGGGCCAATTGGTAACAGCTGTGTTACCTCTCCACCTTTAGAGCAGAGCGAAGCGCATGCCTCGAACTTCTGCCTCTCACACGCAAACCGTTTGTCTGACAGAAAAAATGAGCGGACCGTGAGAATGAGAAGATTCCAATTAATATTCACTGTGCAATTTGGGTCTGTATTGTAAACAATTTGGTTAGGCCAGCAAGTTGAAAATGGAGTTCATTTCACATCCGATCATGGAGTGTAGCTCCATCCACTCACTGTTTGATTTTGAGAATGCGTGCCTTCAAACAAGGCTGTCTCATGAGAAAACTAAACATTTGTTGAAAAAACTGTTATATGATTATGAAAGAGGGAAGTCGGCTGAATATTTATCTGTTTGAATTAAGTTTCTCGGATGAAGTATGAATGAGCAGTAGCGTTTGGCGTCATGTCCAAATGCTTCGCATTTGGACCCTTTCCCTATTAATTAACATTGAGAGATTGTTTGTTTATTAAACCTTTATTATCTCTAAGCTATACATTTTATGAAAAAATAGTGAATTATGAAAGTATGCTCCTGTGCAAGACGAACAGGAAGAACTTTGAATGGAGTTTCTACGATGAAGTATGAATGAGTAGGAACGATCATAATTCTGCATGAAATATTAAAATTCATAAAAGTTGAATTTATTTGAAATTTTGCAGTGTAGCAAAAAAATTCTGAATCGTACAGATTAATGTCCTGAATTAGCTGAACAATTGAAGGTGTATATGAAGTTTGTGGGAATAAGTATGAATGAGTGGCCGGGATCTGAATATTTTTCATAAAACGTTGAAAAAATATGAAATTATGAATTTTTTTGAAAATGTTGAAATGGTCCATGGAAGCCCTTGAAGAGCTGAAAATGTTGATATGTTGAAGTTGTATGAAGGTTGAAGTATGTTGAAGTTATTGAACGCCAAAGAACGTACGGAATAATTATAATAATAATAGAATGATGCAATTCCTTGAAGAAATTGCGGTGTGAATGCTGACACTGATGCTGAAGCTGATGCTGAAATTGACTTCATGCTGAATGTTGATGAAGAACGAAGGATGAATATATCTGAATGAATAGAATGTTTGAATAATACAATTTATGAAAAATTAATTAAAAATTAATGAATTATGACCTTGAAACTTGACCTCTAAACTCCTCTGGGGTTATAATTGAGTCATAATAAACATTTGTGCAAAGTTAGAAGAAAATCCGTGTAAGTCTAAATTTTGCGGTAACTGGGACTTGAACCGCCAACTTTAAGCTCAGGGTTAAAAAAAAAAAAAAAAAAAAAAAAAAAAAAAAAAAAAAAAAAAAAAAATTATTGATATGCCTAATGTGTCATATGCACTTCCACGAGACATGTTCCCCTTCACACAAAGATTTGAGGTGAAAATTGTATTCCCTCAGCTGGAATCGAACCTGGGACCTTTGAACTATGAGACCTGGGCTTAAGCCACTAAGCCACCACACCTGTGTTGAATAACATAACAAGAGAACTATATATTGCTATGGTGCTGGGGTCACAGCTAATCAGGGCCAATTGGTAACAGCTGTGTTACCTCTCCACCTTTAGAGCAGAGCGAAGCGCATGCCTCGAACTTCTGCCTCTCACACGCAAACCGTTTGTCTGACAGAAAAAATGAGCGGACCGTGAGAATGAGAAGATTCCAATTAATATTCACTGTGCAATTTGGGTCTGTATTGTAAACAATTTGGTTAGGCCAGCAAGTTGAAAATGGAGTTCATTTCACATCCGATCATGGAGTGTAGCTCCATCCACTCACTGTTTGATTTTGAGAATGCGTGCCTTCAAACAAGGCTGTCTCATGAGAAAACTAAACATTTGTTGAAAAAACTGTTATATGATTATGAAAGAGGGAAGTCGGCTGAATATTTATCTGTTTGAATTAAGTTTCTCGGATGAAGTATGAATGAGCAGTAGCGTTTGGCGTCATGTCCAAATGCTTCGCGTTTGGACCCTTTCCCTATTAATTAACATTGAGAGATTGTTTGTTTATTAAACCTTTATTATCTCTAAAGTTATACATTTTATGAAAAAATTGTGAATTATGAAAGTTGCTCCTGTGCAAGACGAACAGGACAAACTTTGAATGGAGTTTCTACGATGAAGTATGAATGAGTAGGAACGATCATAATTCTGCATGAAATATTAAAATTCATAAAAGTTGAATTTATTTGAAATTTTGCAGTGTAGCAAAAAATTCTGAATCGTACAGATTAATGTCCTGAATTAGCTGAACAATTGAAGGTGTATATGAAGTTTGTGGGAATAAGTATGAATGAGTGGCCGGGATCTGAATATTTTTCATAAAACGTTGAAAAAATATGAAATTATGAATTTTTTTGAAAATGTTGAAATGGCCCATGGAAGCCCTTGAAGAGCTGAAAATGTTGATATGTTGAAGTTGTATGAAGGTTGAAGTATGTTGAAGTTATTGAACGCCAAAGAACGTACGGAATAATAATAATATAATAATAATAATAAGAATACTAGAATTGCAATTCCTTGAAGAAATTGCGGTGTGAATGCTGACATGATGCTGAAGCTGATGCTGAAATTGACTTCACTGCTGAATGTTGATGAAGAACGAAGGATGAATATATCTGAATCAACAGAATGGTTGAATAATAGAATGTTTGAAAAATGTGGAATATTTGGAAGTTTGAATGGACTTTCTAGCTGAATTGAGGAATGAATTATGACCTTGAAGTATGACCTCCAAAATTTAATCAGTTCATCTTTGAGTCAGAATCAACATTTGTGCAAAATTTGAAGAAAAATCGTGGAAGCGTTCATGAGAATGCAGTCACAAAAGGCAACGTCACAGTGACCTTGAAATTTGACCTTTGACCTCTAAACTCTTGTGATGTCATCTCTGAGTCATAATCAACATCTGTGCAAAATTTTAAGAAAATCCGGTGAAGTCTAAAATTTGGTGTTGGAGCGGGGAATTGAACCCCCAACCCTGTGTTCAGCTCAATCAGGATACTACCATGTAATGCCCTGAAGGAGCTGAACATGTAGAATGTGGTATGAAGTTTATTGGATGAAAACTGACTGAGTAACTGCTACTTGAATTTTGTGTGTGTGTGTGTGTGTGTGTGTGTGTGTGTGTGTGTGTGTGTGTGTGTGTGTGTGTGTGTGTGTGTGTGTGTGTGTGTTGTGTGTGTGTGTGTGTTGTGTGTGTGTGTGTGTGTGTTGTGTGTGTGTGTGTGTGTGTGTGCTGTGTGTGTGTGGTGTCTGTGTGGTTGTGTGTGGTGTGTGTTGTGTGTGTGTGTGTGTGTGTGTGTGTGTGTGTGTGTGTGGTGTGCGTGTGTGGTGTGTGTGTGTGGTGTGTGTGTGTGTGTGTATGTGTGTGTGTGTGTGTCTCTCCCTCCCTCTCTCTCTCTCTATGGATCCTAATGATTGGAGTTTGACCTACATATTAGCCTATGATGTCACAGACAGGTGCAGAGGTCTCTATAGTGATTGACAGCTAATCAGTGTCTCAATTGCAAACAGCTGTTATGCATGCAGTTAGTGATCTCTCCACTCTCAGGGATGAAACAGAGAGGCGTTTTCAAATGAACGCTAAGCCCGAACTAATGGCCTATCTCGCAAACCGTTTGTCTGACAGAAAAAATGAGCGTACCGTGAGAATGAGCAGATTCCAATTAATATTCACTGTGCCATTTGGGTCTGTATTGTAAACAATTTGGTTAGGCCAGCAAGTTGAAAATGGAGTTCATTTTACATCCGATCATGGAGTGTAGCTCCATCCACTCACTGTTTGATTTTGAGAATTGCGTGCCTTCAAACAAGGCTGTCTCATGAGAAAACTAAACATTTGTTGAAAAAACTGTTAGATGATTATGAAAGAGGGAAGTCAGCTGAATATTTATATGTTTGAATTAAGTTTCTCGGATGAAGTATGAATGAGAGAAGCGTTTGGCGTCATGTCCAAATGCTTCGCATTTGGACCCTTTCCCTATTAATTAACATTGAGAGATTGTTTGTTTAATAAACCTTTATTATCTCTAAAGTTATACATTTTATGAAAAAATATTGAATTATGAAAGTTGCTCCTGTGCAAGACGAACAGGAAGAACTTTGAATGGAGTTTCTACGATGAAGTATGGACGAGTAGGAACGATCATAATTTTGCATGAAATATTAAAATTCATAAAAGTTGAATTTATTTGAAATTTTGCAGTGTAGCAAAAAATTCTGAATCCTACAGATTAATGTCCTGAAATAGCTGAACAATTGAAGGTGTATATGAAGTTTGTGGGAATAAGTATGAATGAGTGGCTGGGATCTGAATATTTTTCATAAAACGTTGAAAAAATATGAAATTATGAATTTTTTTGAAAATGTTGAAATGGTCCATGGAAGCCCTTGAAGAGCTGAAAATGTTGATATGTGGAAGTTGTATGAAGGTTGAAGTATGTTGAAGTTATTGAACGCCAAAGAACGTACGGAATAATAATAATAAGAATAAATACGCAGAATATTAAAGCTGTGAATGCTTTCAGCATTCACACCAAATACGCAGAATATTAAAGCTGTGAATGCTTTCAGCATTCACACCAACTAGAACTGCAAGCAGTTTTGACCGGGGGCCAAGCCTCCGACGCAACTCGTCGTTTTATGGCGCCCCTTATGGATGAATTTCGCGAAACTGCCACGGTGGAACGATGCAGCTTAATTCACAGAACAAGTGGATGTCAAGTTTTTTAATGTGCGATGTTTGGTTGGAGAGTTATGAGCAAAAGCAGATTGTCAGCCTTGACAAAATGGCTGCTGTCAATGGACATGCTAGCTGAGATTAGCATTGCGCCAAATCTCTTTGACGGAAAAAAAAAAAATCTAATTTTATTAAAAAGTCCCTTAAACATTACTATTTCTTGGCCATATTTTTTATATAGACTCGTGTATGCCCCTTGATGCTTTCCCGTGAGTTTTAAGAAAATTCCTTTGGCCAATTAGGAGATATGAAATTTCCCGTTAATGGCGCCCCCTTATGGCAAAACTTTCCGATTCTTTTTTTGAACGCCACTAAGGGTTGCATCAACATATGTCTACAATGTGGACTTGATACGATGTATAGTTTTGGATTTATGAATATTTACGTACAAGGAAGTAACGGTTAGCTAATTTTCAAATATTCAAAGCAGTACCGTTTCGTTATCGATGGTCGGATCAAAATTCTTTTGAATGATTTTTTACCGTGTGGGTCGGTAGATGTTCTGTGCAAACTTTGGTGTCAATTGTCCAAAAATTGTGGGAGGAGTAGCGAAAAAATCAGTTTTGCAGTTTTCGCGATTTTGCGAAAAATCTATAATATCGCAAATGGGCGTGGCCTATGCCAAATGATGCAGCTGACTCCAGTGAATATGTGTATATAAAGTTTTTGACTGTGGGACGCTCGGTGTGGGAGTTATGGCCCCAAACGCGTTTTCTTTGGGTGTAGCGCCACCTAGTGGCCGGCATGTCTGAATTTTGTTGTATGCGTAGTCCGGACGGACCTGGATCTAGTCATGCAATTGGCATGTCTGCACCCTTTACGGTTTGGGCTGTGGACACAGTTTCAGCAGGGTAAGTATAATAATAAAAAAATCGCCACTAAAACAATAGGGTTCCCTGCCCCGCAGGGCTTGGGAACCGCGTTGCTGTGCAAAACGCGGGTCCCAGCTCCTGCTCGGGCTTGGCCCCCTAATAACTAGAATTGCAATTCCTTGAAGAAATTGCGTGTGTGAATGCTGACACTGATGCTGAAGCTGATGCTGAAATTGACTTCACTGCTGAATGTTGATGAAGAACGAAGGATGAATATATCTGAATGAATAGAATGTTTGAATAATACAATTTATGAAAAATTAATTAAAAATTAATGAATTATGACCTTGAAACTTGACCTCTAAACTCCTCTGGGGTTATAATTGAGTCATAATAAACATTTGTGCAAAGTTAGAAGAAAATCCGTTGTAAGTCTAAATTTTGCGGTAACTGGGACTTGAACCGCCAACTTTAAGCTCAGGGTTAAAAAAAAAAAAAAAAAAAAAAAAAAAAAAAAAAAAAAAAAAAAATTATTGATATGCCTAATGTGTCATATGCACTTCCCACGAGACATGTTCCCCTTCACACAAAGATTTGAGGTGAAAATTGTATTCCCTCAGCTGGAATCGAACCTGGGACCTTTGAACTATGAGACCTGGGCTTAAGCCACTAAGCCACCACACCTGTGATGATAACATAACAAGAGAACTATATATTGCTATGGTGCTGGGGTCACAGCTAATCAGGGCCAATTGGTAACAGCTGTGTTACCTCTCCACCTTTAGAGCAGAGCGAAGCGCATGCCTCGAACTTCTGCCTCTCACACGCAAACCGTTTGTCTGACAGAAAAAATGAGCGCACCGTGAGAATGAGAAGATTCCAATTAATATTCACTGTGCCATTTGGGTCTGTATTGTAAACAATTTGGTTAGGCCAGCAAGTTGAAAATGGAGTTCATTTAACATCCGATCATGGAGTGTAGCTCCATCCACTCACTGTTTGATTTTGAGATTGCGTGCCTTCAAACAAGGCTGTCTCATGAGAAAACTAAACATTTGTTGAAAAAACTGTTATATGATTATGAAAGAGGGAAGTCAGCTGAATATTTATCTGTTGAATCTAGTTTCTAGGATGAGTATGAATGAGGCAGAAGCGTTTGGCGTCATGTCCAAATGCTTCGCGTTTGGACCCTTTCCCTATTAATTAACATTGAGAGATTGTTTGTTTAATAAACCTTTATTATCTCTGAAGTTATACATTTTATGAAAAAATAGTGAATTATGAAAGTATGCTCCTGTGCAAGACGAACAGGAAAACTTTGAATGGAGTTTCTACGATGAAGTATGAATGGTAGGAACGATCATAATTCTGCATGAAATATTAAAATTCATAAAAGTTGAATTTATTTGAAATTTTGCAGTGTAGCAAAAATTCTGAATCGTACAGATTAATGTCCTGAATTAGCTGAACAATTGAAGGTGTATATGAAGTTTGTGGGAATAAGTATGAATGAGTGGCCGGGATCTGAATTTTTTCATAAAACGTTGAAAAAATATGAAATTATGAATTTTTTTGAAAATGTTGAAATGGCCATGGAAGCCCTTGAAGAGCTGAAAATGTTGATATGTTGAAGTTGTATGAAGGTTGAAGTATGTTGAAGTTATTGAACGCCAAAGAACGTACGGAATAATAATAATAACTAGAATTGCAATTCCTTGAAGAAATTGCGGTGTGAATGCTGACACTGATGCTGAAGCTGATGCTGAAATTGACTTCACTGCTGAATGTTGATGAAGAACGAAGGATGAATATATCTGAATGAATAGAATGTTTGAATAATACAATTTATGAAAAATTAATTAAAAATTAATGAATTATGACCTTGAAACTTGACCTCTAAACTCCTTGGGGTTATTATTGAGTCATAATAAACATTTGTGCAAAGTTAGAAGAAAATCCGTGTAAGTCTAAATTTTGCGGTAACTGGGACTTGAACCGCCAACTTTAAGCTCAGGGTTAAAAAAAAAAAAAAAAAAAAAAAAAAAAAAAAAAAAAAAAAAAAAAAAAATTATTGATATGCCTAATGTGTCATATGCACTTCCCACGAGACATGTTCCCCTTCACACAAAGATTTGAGGTGAAAATTGTATTCCCTCAGCTGGAATCGAACCTGGGACCTTTGAACTATGAGACCTGGGCTTAAGCCACTAAGCCACCACACCTGTGTTGAATAACATAACAAGAGAACTATATATTGCTATGGTGCTGGGGTCACAGCTAATCAGGGCCAATTGGTAACAGCTGTGTTACCTCTCCACCTTTAGAGCAGAGCGAAGCGCATGCCTCGAACTTCTGCCTCTCACACGCAAACCGTTTGTCTGACAGAAAAAATGAGCGGACCGTGAGAATGAGAAGATTCCAATTAATATTCACTGTGCAATTTGGGTCTGTATTGTAAACAATTTGGTTAGGCCAGCAAGTTGAAAATGGAGTTCATTTCACATCCGATCATGGAGTGTAGCTCCATCCACTCACTGTTTGATTTTGAGAATGCGTGCCTTCAAACAAGGCTGTCTCATGAGAAAACTAAACATTTGTTGAAAAAACTGTTATATGATTATGAAAGAGGGAAGTCGGCTGAATATTTATCTGTTTGAATTAAGTTTCTCGGATGAAGTATGAATGAGCAGTAGCGTTTGGCGTCATGTCCAAATGCTTCGCGTTTGGACCCTTTCCCTATTAATTAACATTGAGAGATTGTTTGTTTATTAAACCTTTAATATCTCTAAAGCTATACATTTTATGAAAAAATTGTGAATTATGAAAGTATGCTCCTGTGCAAGACGAACAGGACAAACTTTGAATGGAGTTTCTACGATGAAGTATGAATGAGTAGGAACGATCATAATTCTGCATGAAATATTAAAATTCATAAAAGTTGAATTTATTTGAAATTTTGCAGTGTAGCAAAAAATTCTGAATCGTACAGATTAATGTCCTGAATTAGCTGAACAATTGAAGGTGTATATGAAGTTTGTGGGAATAAGTATGAATGAGTGGCCGGGATCTGAATATTTTTCATAAAACGTTGAAAAAATATGAAATTATGAATTTTTTTGAAAATGTTGAAATGGCCCATGGAAGCCCTTGAAGAGCTGAAAATGTTGATATGTTGAAGTTGTATGAAGGTTGAAGTATGTTGAAGTTATTGAACGCCAAAGAACGTACGGAATAATAATATATAATAATAAGAATAAATACGCAGAATATTAAAGCTGTGAATGCTTTCAGCATTCACACCTAATATAAGATAATACGCAGAATATTAAGTTGATTGTTCAATTCACCACTAGATTGCAATTCTGAGAAATTGCGGTGTGAATGCTGACACTGATGCTGAAGCTGATGCTGAAATTGACTTCACTGCTGAATGTTGATGAAGAACGAAGGATGAATATATCTGAATGAATAGAATGTTTGAATAATACAATTTATGAAAAATTAATTAAAAATTAATGAATTATGACCTTGAAACTTGACCTCTAAACTCCTCTGGGGTTATAATTGAGTCATAATAAACATTTGTGCAAAGTTAGAAGAAAATCCGTGTAAGTCTAAATTTTGCGGTAACTGGGACTTGAACCGCCAACTTTAAGCTCAGGGTTAAAAAAAAAAAAAAAAAAAAAAAAAAAAAAAAAAAAAAAAAAATTATTGATATGCCTAATGTGTCATATGCACTTCCCACGAGACATGTTCCCCTTCACACAAAGATTTGAGGTGAAAATTGTATTCCCTCAGCTGGAATCGAACCTGGGACCTTTGAACTATGAGACCTGGGCTTAAGCCACTAAGCCACCACACCTGTGTTGAATAACATAACAAGAGAACTATATATTGCTATGGTGCTGGGGTCACAGCTAATCAGGGCCAATTGGTAACAGCTGTGTTACCTCTCCACCTTTAGAGCAGAGCGAAGCGCATGCCTCGAACTTCTGCCTCTCACACGCAAACCGTTTGTCTGACAGAAAAAATGAGCGGACCGTGAGAATGAGAAGATTCCAATTAATATTCACTGTGCAATTTGGGTCTGTATTGTAAACAATTTGGTTAGGCCAGCAAGTTGAAAATGGAGTTCATTTCACATCCGATCATGGAGTGTAGCTCCATCCACTCACTGTTTGATTTTGAGAATGCGTGCCTTCAAACAAGGCTGTCTCATGAGAAAACTAAACATTTGTTGAAAAAACTGTTATATGATTATGAAAGAGGGAAGTCGGCTGAATATTTATCTGTTTGAATTAAGTTTCTCGGATGAAGTATGAATGAGCAGTAGCGTTTGGCGTCATGTCCAAATGCTTCGCGTTTGGACCCTTTCCCTATTAATTAACATTGAGAGATTGTTTGTTTATTAAACCTTTATTATCTCTAAAGCTATACATTTTATGAAAAAATTGTGAATTATGAAAGTATGCTCCTGTGCAAGACGAACAGGACAGAACTTTGAATGGAGTTTCTACGATGAAGTATGAATGAGTAGGAACGATCATAATTCTGCATGAAATATTAAAATTCATAAAAGTTGAATTTATTTGAAATTTTGCAGTGTAGCAAAAAATTCTGAATCGTACAGATTAATGTCCTGAATTAGCTGAACAATTGAAGGTGTATATGAAGTTTGTGGGAATAAGTATGAATGAGTGGCCGGGATCTGAATATTTTTCATAAAACGTTGAAAAAATATGAAATTATGAATTTTTTTGAAAATGTTGAAATGGCCCATGGAAGCCCTTGAAGAGCTGAAAATGTTGATATGTTGAAGTTGTATGAAGGTTGAAGTATGTTGAAGTTATTGAACGCCAAAGAACGTACGGAATAATAATTAATAACAGTATTAATTTGCTAATTCCTTGAAGCAAATTGCGGGTGTGAATGCTGACGATGTGCTGAAGCTGATGCTGAAATTGACTTCACTGCTGAATGTTGATGAAGAACGAAGGATGAATATATCTGAATCAACAGAATGGTTGAATAATAGAATGTTTGAAAAATGTGGAATATTTGGAAGTTTGAATGGACTTTCTAGCTGAATTGAGGAATGAATTATGACCTTGAAGTATGACCTCCAAAATTTAATCAGTTCATCTTTGAGTCAGAATCAACATTTGTGCAAAATTTGAAGAAAAATCGTGGAAGCGTTCATGAGAATGCAGTCACAAAAGGCAACGTCACAGTGACCTTGAAATTTGACCTTTGACCTCTAAACTCTTGTGATGTCATCTCTGAGTCATAATCAACATCTGTGCAAAATTTTAAGAAAATCCGGTGAAGTCTAAAATTTGGTGTTGGAGCGGGGAATTGAACCCCCAACCCTGTGTTCAGCTCAATCAGGATACTACCATGTAATGCCCTGAAGGAGCTGAACATGTAGAATGTGGTATGAAGTTTATTGGATGAAAACTGACTGAGTAACTGCTACTTGAATTTTTTGTGTGTGTGTGTGTGTGTGTGTGTGTGTGTGTGTGTTGTGTGTGTTGTGTGTGTGTGTGTGTGTGTGTGTGGTGTGTGTGTGTGTGTGTGTGTGTGTGTGTGTGTGTGTGTTGTGTGTGTGTTTGTGTCTCTGTGGTATGTGTAGGGTGTGTGTGTGTGTGTGTGTTGCTGTGCGTGTGTGTGTGTGTGTGTGTGTGTGTGTGTGTGTGGTGTGTGTGTGGCGTTGTGTGTGTCGTGTGTGTGTTGTGTGTGTGTGTGTGTGTGTGTGTTGTGTGTTGTCTCTCCCTCCCTCTCTCTCTCTCTATGGATCCTAATGATTGGAGTTTTGACCTACATATTAGCCTATGATGTCACAGACAGGTGCAGAGGTCTCTATAGTGATTGACAGCTAATCAGTGTCTCAATTGCAAACAGCTGTTATGCATGCAGTTAGTGATCTCTCCACCTCAGGGATGAAACAGAGAGGCGTTTTCAAATGAACGCTAAGCCCGAACTAATGGCCCTATCTCGCAAACCGTTTGTCTGACAGAAAAAATGAGCGTTACCGTGAGAATGAGCAGATTCCAATTAATATTCACTGTGCCATTTGGGTCTGTATTGTAAACAATTTGGTTAGGCCAGCAAGTTGAAAATGGAGTTCATTTTACATCCGATCATGGAGTGTAGCTCCATCCACTCACTGTTTGATTTTGAGATTGCGTGCCTTCAAACAAGGCTGTCTCATGAGAAAACTAAACATTTGTTGAAAAAACTGTTGGATGATTATGAAAGAGGGAAGTCAGCTGAATATTTATCTGTTTGAATTAAGTTTCTCGGATGAAGTATGAATGAGCAGAAGCGTTTGGCGTCATGTCCAAATGCTTCGCATTTGGACCCTTTCCCTATTAATTAACATTGAGAGATTGTTTGTTTATTAAACCTTTATTATCTCTAAAGTTATACATTTTATGAAAAAATAGTGAATTATGAAAGTGTGGTCCTGTGCAAGACCAACAGGAAGAACTTTGAATGGAGTTTCTACGATGAAGTATGGACGAGTAGGAACGATCATAATTTTGCATGAAATATTAAAATTCATAAAAGTTGAATTTATTTGAAATTTTGCAGTGTAGCAAAAAATTCTGAATCATACAGATTAATGTCCTGAATTAGCTGAACAATTGAAGGTGTATATGAAGTTTGTGGGAATAAGTATGAATGAGTGGCGGGATCTGAATATTTTTCATAAAACGTTGAAAAAATATGAAATTATGAATTTTTTTGAAAATGTTGAAATGGTCCATGGAAGCCCTTGAAGAGCTGAAAATGTTGATATGTGGAAGTTGTATGAAGGTTGAAGTATGTTGAAGTTATTGAACGCCAAAGAACGTACGGAATAATAATAATAAGAATAAATACGCAGAATATTAAAGCTGTGAATGCTTTCAGCATTCACACCAATAATAATAAGAACTAGAATTGCAATTCCTTGAAGAAATTGCGGTGTGAATGCTGACACTGATGCTGAAGCTGATGCTGAAATTGACTTCACTGCTGAATGTTGATGAAGAACGAAGGATGAATATATCTGAATGAATAGAATGTTTGAATAATACAATTTATAAAAAATTAATTAAAAATTAATGAATTATGACCTTGAAACTTGACCTCTAAACTCCTCTGGGGTTATAATTGAGTCATAATAAACATTTGTGCAAAGTTAGAAGAAAATCCGTGTAAGTCTAAATTTTGCGGTAACTGGGACTTGAACCGCCAACTTTAAGCTCAGGGTTAAAAAAAAAAAAAAAAAAAAAAAAACGGAAAAAAAAAAAAAAAAAAAAAAAAAAAAAAAAAAAAAAAAAATTATTGATATGCCTAATGTGTCATATGCACTTCCCACGAGACATGTTCCCCTTCACACAAAGATTTGAGGTGAAAATTGTATTCCCTCAGCTGGAATCGAACCTGGGACCTTTGAACTATGAGACCTGGGCTTAAGCCACTAAGCCACCACACCTGTGTTGAATAACATAACAAGAGAACTATATATTGCTATGGTGCTGGGGTCACAGCTAATCAGGGCCAATTGGTAACAGCTGTGTTACCTCTCCACCTTTAGAGCAGAGCGAAGCGCATGCCTCGAACTTCTGCCTCTCACACGCAAACCGTTTGTCTGACAGAAAAAATGAGCGGACCGTGAGAATGAGAAGATTCCAATTAATATTCACTGTGCAATTTGGGTCTGTATTGTAAACAATTTGGTTAGGCCAGCAAGTTGAAAATGGAGTTCATTTCACATCCGATCATGGAGTGTAGCTCCATCCACTCACTGTTTGATTTTGAGAATGCGTGCCTTCAAACAAGGCTGTCTCATGAGAAAACTAAACATTTGTTGAAAAAACTGTTATATGATTATGAAAGAGGGAAGTCGGCTGAATATTTATCTGTTTGAATTAAGTTTCTCGGATGAAGTATGAATGAGCAGTAGCGTTTGGCGTCATGTCCAAATGCTTCGCGTTTGGACCCTTTCCCTATTAATTAACATTGAGAGATTGTTTGTTTATTAAACCTTTATTATCTCTAAAGTTATACATTTTATGAAAAAATAGTGAATTATGAAAGTGTGGTCCTGTGCAAGACCAACAGGAAGAACTTTGAATGGAGTTTCTACGATGAAGTATGGACGAGTAGGAACGATCATAATTTTGCATGAAATATTAAAATTCATAAAAGTTGAATTTATTTGAAATTTTGCAGTGTAGCAAAAAATTCTGAATCGTACAGATTAATGTCCTGAATTAGCTGAACAATTGAAGGTGTATATGAAGTTTGTGGGAAATAAGTATGAATGAGTGGCCGGGATCTGAATATTTTTCATAAAACGTTGAAAAAATATGAAATTATGAATTTTTTTGAAAATGTTGAAATGGCCCATGGAAGCCCTTGAAGAGCTGAAAATGTTGATATGTTGAAGTTGTATGAAGGTTGAAGTATGTTGAAGTTATTGAACGCCAAAGAACGTACGGAATAATAATAATAATAATAATAATAAGAATAAATACGCAGAATATTAAAGCTGTGAATGCTTTCAGCATTCACACCAATAAATACGCAGAATTATTAAAGCTGTGAATGCTTTCAGCATTCACACCAATAAGAATAAATACGCAGAATATTAAAGCTGTGAATGCTTTCAGCATTCACACCAATAATACGCAGAATATTAAAGCTGTGAATGCTTTCAGCATTCACACCAATTACGACTATTCAACTGATTCAATTGATATGCCTGAAAAGGACTAGGAAGAAGTATATTTAATCCTACCTCTTTTCCACAAAACAATAATTATTATTTATTCAATTAATACATTTTTATTTTAAGTAACTTACTTATTTCTGCCAAAAAAAGATATATTGAAAAACAGTGAAAATTGTTCATGTTGTGTCCGCATTTAAAAATATGAGTAAAGTTAAGAATCGGTATTAGCGTTGGGCCAAGCCATATGATATAATTAAATAAAAATGGAAAAAATTATTTAAAAATTATAAGAAAA
The DNA here is from genome assembly GCA_026122265.1 of Ammodytes dubius. Lineage (NCBI taxonomy): Eukaryota > Metazoa > Chordata > Actinopteri > Uranoscopiformes > Ammodytidae > Ammodytes > Ammodytes dubius. The sequence goes on from CM047516.1 coordinate 30,472,988, forward strand.
AACGGGGTCCTCCTTCCTGCTGATGGTTCAAGATACACACTGTCCTTCGGCTTAATTTATCCCAATACTACTGGTTATTGGTTAAATGGGTTCAAGAGCATCCCGCCAGACTCCTTTAAAATGTCTCCCTTTACAGATTCACTACTTGTTCACAGATGTCACAGACATTTTAAAAGTGCTTAAATACATTTGTCATATAGGCAGGAATCCCTCTCTCATTCGGCATACATTCAATAAACCAATTAAAAAGTAATTAATCTAAATCACATGTACTATTGAAAGGAGTCACATAGCATCGCATTCACGGTGCAGCAAAAATCAAAGTTACACCAGTTATAAAAGTAGAAAATTCCTTAAAAATAGGCATATTTGGTGGAATATGTTCACGCCGAATCATCTTAAACATCTTATATATTCAGTTTAACACCAAATCAATCTTCCAATGGACTATTTTATTACTTTACATCTTGAATTAACAAAAAATCTAGCGTTCACATAACGGGATTTGGTGCGTTCCATCACTGCTTTTTTCTCAGTAACCGCCCACTCTCTTCCATCAAGCGTCCAGCAGCCGTTGGGTCGTTATAACCGGTTGTAACTTGTCTAACACACATTTTAACGGTGTTTTTAACCGGTGTTATTATTTACCTGGACATAGTTGGTCTCGCAGTACTCGGCCACTCGCTCTAAATTGGTGAAGCTGTCCAGTAAAGCATTTCTTCCCGCGGGAATTTCTTCCTCCAAAAGCATCTGAAGCTCCGCCATCTTTAGCCGTTACTACTGTACTAACCCAACGGCCACGGTGCTGCGTTCACGGGCCGTGGGACAAAATCACAACTGGGACCAAATCATCTTAGAATTAAAAAAAATCTATGATAAAAATCCATATTTAGGAGCTATTTATTCCTGTCCTTGCTGTTTCGGCAACAACCCCTGCGTCACAAATCTCATACTCTTTCTTTTTACTACACTACATACTAAAGTACAGAAGAGTTTTAGGGCCACAGACAGGAGAGAGAAAAAAAAAATCAGATATGGAAGATTTTTTTTCAGTAGCCTATGTCGAGAAATGTCAAGGATAAAGACGAATACTCCAAAATGCTATTGGAGTTAGTGGGGCATTTATGTATTTTCAGCATACAGCAATTGACATGCATGTATTGGGACATCCTAAATCAAGCTCAGTTTTGCAGGGGCACTGGCACTTGTGGTCCAAATTTGGCAATAATTTGGGCTGTGTAACTGTGTATGGTATGATCTTTTGAGAGACATTTTTTTTGTAAATCTTATAATTCCAATTTTAACTTTCCTAATGGGTGAATGATGCACTTTCCACAAAGGGAGAGGAGGAAACAGGGCTTTTAGTACAGGTGAAACTTGAAAAATTTGAATATCGTGCAAGAGTTCATTTATTTCAGTAATTCAACTTAAAAGGTGAAACAAATATATTATATAGACTCATTACATGCAAAGTGAGATATCTCAAGCCTTTCTTTGTTATAATTTTGATTAATATAGCTTACAGCTTATGAAAACCCCAAATTCAAAATCTCCGAAAATTTAAATAGGCCTATTACATGAAATCAATAAAAAAAACTATTTTAAATACAGAAATGTCGGCCCTATATAAAGTATAATCATGCATATGTATTCAGTACTTGGTTTGGGCCCCTTCTGAATGAATTCTTGCCTCAATTCCAATGTATCTTCCATGATATTCTAATAATATGAGTATCATCTGTACAGTAATCATCAGTGCTGTGAAATATAAACTGCAGCATGGCTCCATCTTGTGGTCAAATGGTATATAACAGAACAGCAGGCAGCATATACTGTTCATATAGGGCATTTCTTTATTTACAAAATCAACAAGTGTACAACTTTATTGTACAAAATGAGACAGACAGACAGACAGACGGACGGACGGACAGACAGACACTGTGGGCGACTGTGGCTCAGTTGGTAGAGCGGGTCGGCTGATGATCAAAGGGTTGGAGGTTCGATCCCCACCCTGCCACCTGTGTCATAGTTGTTGTGTCCTTGGGCAAGACACTTCACCCACCTTGCCTCGTGTGAATGTCGATAGTTAGCCTGCTGCTATCGGTGTATGAATGTGTGTGTGAATGGTAACGTGGGAAAGGAAAACAGGTCTCCCTTGCAAAAGAGTCTTCGGTCTCAATGGGATTTACCTGTAGAAATAAAGGTTTAGACACACAGACAGACAGACACACAGACGGACAGACAGACACACAGACGGACAGACAGACAGACAGATGCTTCACACAGGGACGTCCATGTTCTCTTCTCTCGGATAATTGTCCACCTCCATCGTCATCAAAAACTCTGTAAAGAACAATAAGAATATCTCATTATTACACACACACACACACACACAGACACACACACACACACACACACACACACACACACACACATCAATCAGGCGTCTTTTCTTATTTGAGTTTTGTAATATATGTCAAGCAAAAAAGTGTCA
>CM047516.1:30485481-30487981 GCA_026122265.1 Ammodytes dubius
AATTTTACTTTGAAAGGCAAAACACAGTTTTTGAGCTTAAATGTGCTTATATCTTATTCCTTGTGTCTCCCTTCTTTACAGGATGAGTCAAATGGATGTGCTTCTTAAATATGTGGTCACATTTCCAATTTCTTCCACGGTTTTCTAGAAACAAGGGGTTTTGCAACTTCCAAAACGCACAAATCACCCCACCTTCCCCTACTCCAAATGGCCTGAAACGTGCTCCTAAATACTTTTTGGAAAAAATATTTTCTTAGGATTCAGCACTTAAAGAAATTTTCCCAAAATTTTACATGGGGGTCAATGGCAGCTATATGAAGGAAGTAAGCTAGAACTCCAAAACTTCGCACACATATCTAGGGGGCCTGGGGCACCTCCCACACCAAAGGCCAACCCTAGACACCGTTAGGGCTAGACACCTAATTTTTTCACATTCAGGGTCGGACTGAGCCCAGGTACTCACCCATAATTTTTGGTCATGATAGCGCCAACTAGTGGTGTAAAAAAAAAAAAAAACAACAAAAAAAAAATCATATATACTCCAAATGGCCTGAAACGTGCTCCTAAATACTTTTTGGAAAAAATATTTTCTTAGGACTCAGCACTTAGAAATTTTCCCAAAATTTTACATGGGGGTCAAGGGCAGCTATATGAAGGAAGTAAGCTAGAACTCCAAAACTTTGCACACATATCTAGGGGGCCTGGGGCACCTCCCACACCAAAGGCCAACCCTAGACACCGTTAGGGCTAGACACCTAATTTTTTCACATTCAGGGTCGGACTGAGCCCAGGTACTCACCCGGGGGTCAAGGGCAGCTATATGAAGGAAGTAAGCTAGAACTCCAAAACTTTGCACACATATCTAGGGGGCCTGGTGCACCTCCCACACCAAAGGCCAACCCTAGACACCGTTAGGGCTAGACACCTAATTTTTTCACATTCAGGGTCGGACTGAGCCCAGGTACTCACCCATAATTTTTGGTCATGATAGCGCCAACTAGTGGTGTAAAAAAAAAAAAAAAACAACAAAAAAAAATCATATATACTCCAAATGGCCTGAAACGTGCTCCTAAATACTTTTTGGAAAAAATATTTTCTTAGGACTCAGCACTTAAAGAAATTTTCCCAAAATTTTACATGGGGGTCAATGGCAGCTATATGAAGGAAGTAAGCTAGAACTCCAAAACTTTGCACACATATCTAGGGGGCCTGGGGCACCTCCCACACCAAAGGCCAACCCTAGACACCGTTAGGGCTAGACACCTCATTTTTTCACATTCAGGGTCGGACTGAGCCCAGGTACTCACCCATCATTTTTGGTCATGATAGCGCCAACTAGTGGTGTATAAAAAAAAAAAAACAACAAAAAAAAATCATATATACTCCAAATGGCCTGAAACGTGCTCCTAAATACTTTTTGGAAAAAATATTTTCTTAGGACTCAGCACTTTGAGAAATTTTCCCAAAATTTTACATGGGGGTCAATGGCAGCTATATGAAGGAAGTAAGCTAGAACTCCAAAACTTTGCACACATATCTAGGGGGCCTGGGGCACCTCCCACACCAAAGGCCAACCCTTTGCCCATTTCCCTCGCCGAGTGGCACAACTTTGAAATTTTCAAATTCGATTTTCTACACTCTGTGTGTGTGTAGTTCTCTGTGTGTAGTTCTCTGTGTGTGTGTGTGTGTGTGTGTGTGTAGTGTGTAGTTCTCTGTGTGTAGTTCTGTGTGTGTGTGTGTGTGTGTGTGTGTAGTGTGTAGTTCTCTGTGTGTACTTCTCACCGTCCTCCTGCTCCTCTGCATCGACCACTTTCTTCTTCGGTTTCTTCTTCTTGCCTTTGACTATCGGCATGGCGACGCTTCTCCGTCAGATGATTGACTGTTCAAAATACTTCAGTTTAGTTTATTTCAACCACATATTTATTTATTTATTTATTAATTATTCTTTCGGACAATTACACACAATACACAATTTTCTCTTTGACATATTCATACATATTTCTTTGTGTTAGATACACAACATCACAAATAATACCTGTGAGGGCAGAATATATATTTGTAGTAATGTATTTCTACAATTACTCTCTTGTAATATATATATATATTTTTTTTTTAAGATATTTTTTGTCATTTCTATGCTTTATTGATAGTGTAGAGACAGAGTTGAAATGGGGCAGAGAGGGGAGTGACATGCAGAGAACGACCGCGGGCTGGAATCCAACCCGGGTCCGCTGCTGGCCGAGGCCCATGGGGGGGGGGGGACGCCTTACCAACTGAGCTAAGGGCGCCCCTTTCTTGTGAATATTTAGCTTAATTAAATAGTTATTTTCCTTTATTTCTAGATGGCAACACGTAGGTTACACTATAGTTGTTGTTATTCCTGTGAGGTATTGAGATAGATAGATAGATAGATAGATAGATAGATAGATAGATAGATAGATAGATAGATAGATAGATAGATAGATAGATAGATAGATAGATAGATAGATAGATAGATAGA
>CM047516.1:30497981-30507981 GCA_026122265.1 Ammodytes dubius
TCATTTTCATGGCGTGGCGCAGCACAGAATGCACCGTCATTGGTTAAAATACACATGAGATGGGTTTTGTTGATTTTTTAAGACCACGTGACCACCCAAATGTTGTGTGGTACTACTACTATCCATGCTAAAAGGAAGCAGGATTATAACCTTGTTTAGCACATTATTTTTAAATATTTTATATTATTATTTTTTTTTTTCTCCCCCATCTAATTTTGACGATTGTTAGAAAACTGTGTTGGTTTGTAAGCGCTGAGGGAGCATGTTTAAATAAAACCTGTGAACCTTGTGAAAAATGTATTTTATTTCAAAAATGTATTTTATTTCATGTTTCTATGTGCTACACAGGCTTAGATATTAAGGTTTTGGTAGACTTTACAATTCATACTATTTTTTCAGAAAACCCTCAGACATGCATCCTAGATTGCCATAGTCATCAATGGGTTAAACTAAACAGACATGTAACTATATGTGTCTGTTTTTATGAACACGTACCATTTTGTATTTCTTCCAGTTCTGAAAAAGGGACAAAGTAAGATGATAAATAAATAAAAACTTATTATTTAAGCAATGTTTATGATATGACCCAAATATGTGTTGATGTATCCCCTGTATTTAATTACTCTGTTGTAACTTGGCGAGATCTGTGCTGTGGTGTTCTGTGTTTAGTAACAAAAAATCAATAAAACATCATTGAAAAAACGTGTTGTGATCTTTATGACAGAAGGGTTGGATTAAACGAGTGTAGCCTTCCCTTCTCCCTTCCCCTTTTCAGATATGTGATTCAAAATATCAAGTATTTCACAATCTACGACTGAATTATGCCTTTCTATATTATCTACACTCAACAAAAATATAAACGCAACACTTTTGTTTTTGCTCCCATTTTTCATGAGATGGACTTAAAGATCTAAAATTCATTCCAGATACACAATATTACCATTTCTCTCAAACTTTGTTCACAAATCTGTCTAAATGTGTGATAGTGAGCACTTCTGCTTTGCTGAGATAATCCATCCCACCTCACAGGTATGCCACATCAAGATGCTGATCTGACATCATGATTAGTGCACAGGTGTGCCTTAGACTGTATTGCTGTTTTTATGTATGAAATTTTCGCTTCTTTTTTAAATGTTAATAAATGAATTTAATCAAATCAAAATCGTTGTTTGTTATCATTTGTGTGTGAAACGTTTTACCTGCCAGCTGTTTGTCTTCTGCTCGAGTTCGATCATCTTCTGGAACAAAATAAAAACAAGTTAAAAATAAAGTTAAAGTCAGGGGGGCGCCCTTAGCTCAGTTGGTAGGGCGTCCCCCCCCCCCATGCAGCGGACCCGGGTTCGATTCCAGCCCGCGGTCGTTCTCTGCATGTCACTCCCCTCTCTGCCCCATTTCAACTCTGTCTCTACACTATCAATAAAGCATAAAAAAGCAGATAATAATAATAATAATGGATTGGATTTATATAGCGCTTTTCAAGGCACTCAAAGCGCTTTACAGGGTTCCAGGTTCCACTCGTTCACACACATACCGGCCATACAACAGTTATTGCTGCCACATTGACATTTAACAAAAAAGCTAGAATATGTATAATTTATTTTTTTCTATAACATAGTCTGTGTGAATACTCTATTCCGATTGGCTGGAGAACATTCCATAGGTGTGGATTAACCCCTGATGTATGGACACCTATGGAACTGTTTACATTCTGTCCACTTTAATGCGCCGCCGGCTCGCCGCTGATTAAACTGTGTTGATAAGGGATTTATAAAGCCTAAAATATCCTGCCGTGCAATAGCCTCTGGACACCACAGGATGGCGCTCGCAACACAAGTAGTAACACAAGATAGTAGTAAAATAAAGTGGCTAAACTTAATGTCCTCTGGATAAACGTCAATGGTTATCTCATTTAAAAGGTGAGTAAGACCCATGTATGTAAATACCCGTATTGATTATTAATGTTCTAATAACTGAAATGTTAATAATAATAATAATAATAATAATAATAATAATAATAATAATAATAATATAATAAAAAAAATAACAACAACAACAACAATAATACTAATAATAATAATAATACTACTACTACTACTACTACTACTAATAATAATAATAATAATAATGATAATAATAATAATAAAAATAATAATAATAATAATAATAATAATAATAATAATAATAATAGCACGTTATTCATATTATATCATTATTTACTGAGAATAAAATCGATCACTAAGAAATGAACCCAGTGGATCAAATGTGTGAATATAAACACGTACCGTTACTGTCAGCCACGGTCACTGAGGACAGGAGAGAGAGAAAGGTTGTTCATTTGAAATGTTCATATCATAAAATATAACAAAACATTTTAACCATTAGAGGTGAAACCGTTTGTAATTTTGATGGTTATGGCTTACAGCTCATGGAATAAAACACCCAGTATCTCAAAATATTAGAATATTACATAAAACCAATCAAAAAAAGGATTTATAGTACAGGAATGTCCGAAAAGTATGCTTATTACGTAATATAGCGTATACCCATGACAAAGGCATGAAGAAAAACTATATAAAAATAGCATTCTTTGCACTGATGCTCTCGTTTGCTGTTACATGTAATTTATGATCATCAGAGGAAAAATTACGGCCCCCACACACATCCTGCGTCTACCTCTGGAGCGCGTCGCGTTACCTTACTGCTGCCTCTCTCGGACTTTTCTCGGACACACATGCAACGTCTCAGCAGCTGCTGCTGCAGCGCTGCTTCTAAAAGCCCTATCTTTCTACATAGAGTTTTCATAGATAATTCCCATTAAAAATGAAGTTCTTTCATGTCATCTATGATGCATATGATTTATATTGAGTCTGGACAGTAATCCGTGCGCCCCATTGCCATTTTTTTTCTTTTTTTTTTGCCATATTTTCGCTTGTTGGAAGTTTTATTTTGAAGGGGACACACCAGGAAATGGTGAAACTACAGCGAAAGCTGCCAGTATGAAGTCAATATGACTCTCAGCAGAGTATTTCAAAAATCACTTTACTGATTTATACGGGAGAGAGAGAGGGGGGTGTGGTCGGGGAAGAAGAAGGCCGTAGACACAGATAGAGCAACGGAAAACTGTTGCGCTCATCATGATCTTTTTTATTTATTCACTATATTGGATCTCTATAGGCCTATGTGTCATTTATCCAAAAATGAAATGCCAGAACTAATTGAAAATTAGGTTTTAAATCCCTCGGATTTTGATTGCACAATTAAATCGTGAAATAAAGGGATTATTCGCGTATACGACTGAGGGATGTTTTATTTTGAAATAAACACACCGGGTAAACGTGTAACTAGAGTGAATGCTGCTGGCATGACTCTCAGCAGAGTATTTCTCCATCAGTTAAAGCACAGAGACGCGAGAGAGACGCGCTGCTCTCAGAAAAAAAATAGGCGAGCCTCCTGAGGTGAAGGGGAGCGTCGCTGCAGACGTGCCTCCGACGCGCCTCAGCAGTGCGTCTGAGGTTGGATGTGTGCTCGCTCTACGTTGATTTCACAGTCTGTGACAAAAAGTCAGACGCAGACGCGAGGTAGACGCGCAGTAGAGGTAGGATGTGTGTGGGGCGCGTTAGACTGTTTCAGAAATATTTAAAAGTTCCTCGTAGATACTTTAAATAACACATTTCGGAAACTGATTTGCAGAAATATTAAAAAAATAATAATAATAATCTTTTTCAACTTCAATCAAGTTTGGAAAGGCATGAAAACAAAGCCATGGGGTGTGTGTGTGTGTGTGTGTGTGTGTGTGTCTCTGTGTGCGTGCGTGTGTGCGTGTGTGTTTCCTTACAAGGTTTGATGCAGGTATGGCCCTGAGACGGCTGACTCCACCACTGCTCCCTCTGTTTACTGCACACACAGACACACACACACACGTACGCACGCACGCACACACACACACACGCACACACACACGCACGCACGCACGCACACACACACACACACACAGGAAGAGAATAAATTTTTAAATCAAAGTATAAAAACATAAACATTAGAAACCTCTGAATATGCAAATACAATTCTAAAACATTTATAATTGTACAAATTAAATTAAAAAATAATCGCCATTTTCAAGGGAACATGTTCTTTTGTATTAAAATCCTTTAGTATATTTTTTGTCACCCCTCAATTGGTCTTTCGAGGATAGATAAAGGAAAAATGAAAACGTGCTACCCACCTCTTGAGCACACTAGCAGAGGGGATGAGTCCTGCGCAGGCTGTAGTACAGGGCAGCTTCCTGGCCTGCCACCACTGGGCATCTGACTGGTCCACAACCTGCAGTCAAGACAAACTTTATATTTAGAGATTTATGAGATCTATGAGTAAGGCAAGGCAAATTTATTTCTTAAAGATATTATTTTTTTTGGCATTTGTATGCTTTATTGATAGTGTAGAGACAGAGTTGAAATGGGGCAGAGAGGGGAATGACATGCAGAGAACGACCGCGGGCTGGAATCCAACCCGGGTCCGCTGCTGGCCGAGGCCCATGGGGGGGGGGGATGCCCTACCAACTGAGCTAAGGGCGCCCCCTAGGCAAGTTTATTTCTATAGCACAATCCAGACACAAGGCCACTCAAAGTGCTTTACAGAGGCAAGATTAAAATACATAAAACACATTAGAAAAGGGAATGCATAGAACATTTAAATGTAGTACTGGGTGATTGATTGATTCATGGATATTAAATTATGTATAAATGTATAAATTGGTGGAAAACTAAAACTTTATGCCTGTCTGTGTTTTGCTCTGAAAACATTTTATTGTTATTCTGTAACAATGACAAAATACAACTGAACTTTATTTATAAATGACATTTAAAACAACCTCGTTTGACCACAGTGCTGAAAAGGATTAAAACACAATACAAAATCACATATAGGCTTAGCAACATGAAAAGACATTTACACGTCTCTCTCTCTCTCTCTCCTCCTCTCCGAGTGAGTGAGTGAGTGAGTGAGTGAGTGAGTGAGTGAGTGAGTGAGTGAGTGAGTGAGTGAGTGAGTGAGTGACTGTCGGTGGGTGGGTGGGTGGGTCTGTCTGTCTATGTGTCTGTCTGTCTGTGTGTGTGTGTGTGTGTGTGTGTGTGTGTGTGTGTGTGTGTGTGTGTGTGCGTGTGTGTGTGTGCGTGTGTGTGTGTGTGTGTGTGTGTCTGTGTGTGTGTCTGTGTGTGTGCGTCTCACCTCCAGTAGATCTCCTCTGCTGAACTCCATCCCTGCGTTGGGACACGGGATCGTTGCGTCCATCAGGGGGCAGTAGTCCACCATCGCTTTCATGAAGACCTGAGAGAGACAGACAGACAGGCACAAAAACAGACAGACAGACAAAGAGACATAAATCAAAGTCTGACATTTACAGTTTTTTTCGATCACTAACCCACAGTGGGCACAACTGTAGCTCAATGTGCAAAACTCTAACTACAGTCTGCACTACCAACAGTCACTGGAGCTGAACAGTTCACTTCACCTGCAAAATAGGCTCAGTGCAGCAAACACTATTTTCACACATTACAGTCTTCCTGCAATCGAAAAAAACTGTAATAAGTGAGTTTTATATTTTGAGCAAATCTCACATACTTTATATCCAGTTTTATCAGGGTGTATTTATTAATTGCTTCCTTATCTTTTAAACTGACTCAATTATTAATTACTGTTGGTGCAAATAATAAATCATCATCATCAACCTTTATTTAAACAGGCAAAAATTGCTAAGAAACAATGTCTTATTTAAGCAATGGCCTGGTAGGAGGTGAATGACCTCCTGGGGGGAAAGGGGAGAGGGAGATTCTAATAATAATAATGTTTCTCTTGAATCCTGAGTCTCTTTCTCACGAGGCCTGGCTGCTGCTCCTCTGCGCTGACATGGGAATGACTTTGAACAGGATGGTTCCCTGGGAGTTGATCTGGACAAAAAAACAAATAAAAAGTCAATAACTCACTAAAATATATATTCATTAGCCAGTAGTCTTTGCCCTGTGTTCAATTTAAAGAGCACATATTAAAGTCTCTACGAGGAACTTTTAAATATTTCTGAAACAGTCTCATTTTTCCTCTGATGATCATAAATGACATGTAACAGCAAACGAGACCATCAGTGCAAAGAATGCAATTTTTATATAGTTTTTTTTAATGCCTTTGTCATGGGTATACGCTCACCCAGGAACAACAGCTGGCGTAGTAAAAACACTACCGCTTTTGTCCAAAGGGGGCGCTAGACTTAACACACACTAAAAAGTTCCTCTGGGATGCATTTTTAAAGGGTTTATCAATATTGAGTATATAAAGTCCCACAGTATGAAATCAGACGTACCAGTATCTGTATGACTTGCTCTGGCTCCAGACCGGCAACCGGATTCCCATTCACTTCCACTAACAGATCCCCGGGCTGCAGCAGACCTGACACACACACACACACACACACAACACACACACACACACACACACACACACACCGCGCACACACGCACACACACGCACACACACACACACGCACACACACACACACACACGCACGCGCGCACACGCACACACACGCACGCACGCGCGCACACGCACACACACACACACACACACACACACACACACACACACACACACACACACACACACACACACAAGAAAAACAGAGTATAGCATGTTTACAACCTTAGGAAGTGATTCCAGTGCAAAAGAAAGTGAGGTCCAGAAAATGTCCTCACTTTCCGAAGAGGACCTCACTTTGTTAGTCAAAAACGCACTCTGGTCCTCACTATGCAGCAAATACAAGAACCCACACACACACACACACACACACACACACACACACACACACACACACAGCACACAGATATTTTCATATTTTTTAAGATATTTTTTGGGGCATTTTTGCTTTATTAGACAGTGTGTAGAGACAGAGATGAAACGGGTCAGAGAGGGGAATGACATGCAGAGAACGACCCGGGCTGGATTCTAACCCGGGTCTGCTGCAGGGGTCTGGGGGGGACGCCCTTACCCACCAATTTTGACCCCCATTTTCACATTTTCACCACGCTTTTCATGTGAAATGTTTTTTATTGACATCATGCAATGTACAAAACAATAAAGGGAAACATTAAGACAGGTTGTGTGAGTAAGTGAGAGGGAGTGTGAAACAGGAAATACTTTTGCTAGTTACAAATAAAGTTAATAAAGTGTCATCTCAGGGGGCGCCCTTAGCTCAGTTGGTAGGGCGTCCCCCTCCCGGGCCGGGCCCAGCAGCAGACCCGGGTTCGATTCCCACCCGCGGTCGTTCTCTGCATGTCACTCCCCTCTCTGCCCCATTTCACCTCTGTCTCTCTGCACTGTCAAAGCATAAAAATGCCCCAAAAAATATCTTAAAAAAAAAAAAAAAAAGTTTCCTCTCACCGCTGCGGTCGGCCAGTCCGCCGTGAATCACTCTGGCGATGAAGATCTCTCCAGTCTCATCGTCCCTTCTGATGGTCGCTCCCTGCTCACACACACACACACACGCACGCACACACACACACACACACACACACCACACGCACACACACACACACACACACACGCACCACACGCACACACACACACCACACACACACACACACACGCACACGCACACGCACACGCACACGCACACACACACACACTGAGTTTAACAACCTTTAGTGGCCACAGTAACTACCGGTACTTTTGGTAACGCTTTTCATAAATAGAGGAAGATATAAAAATTGGGAAGGAATACAAATGGAGAATGAAATGAAATCAGATTATGATGGATATTCCCTGCAAAAAAACGAATAAAAAATGGATAATTTAGGGGGCGCCCTTAGCTCAGTTGGTAGGGCGTCCCCCCCCCCCCATGGGCCTCGGCCAGCAGCGGACCCGGGTTCAATTCCAGCCCGCGGTCGTTCTCTGCATGTCACTCCCCTCTCTGCCCCATTTCAACTCTGTCTCTACACTATCAATAAAGCATAAAAAGGCCAAAAAAATATCTAAAAAAATAAATAAAAAATTGATAATTTAGGTTTAAAAAACGTTTGGGACGGACAAGATGAACTTAAAAGAATGAAAAAAACAAGATGGTGATGGTTACAGTTTGAAGGATCACTGATGAAAATGTCAGAGAACTTAAATTTCTTTGTACCTTTTATAATTTGGCTTTTTTTCCGCTTTGGTGAGATAAATCCAAAGATGAAAAACAACTTCAAAAGTCTCTTCAAGGTGCTCGTTGTCCAGGAATTGATATCAAACATTCAACTGTGTTCCGTAAACTAAATAGTTAGGAGACTTTAAAAAAAAAAGTCAAAAAACAAAATCTATGGGGCGCTCCGGTGGCGTAGTGGATAGAGCGTGTACCATATTGGCTCCGGCCTTCGTTGCAGTGGTCGCGGGTTCGAATCAGACCCGTGGACCTTTACTGCAGGTCATCCCCCCTCTCTCTCTCTCTCTCTGTCTCCCCATTCCAACGCTGTGCTATCTAATAAAAAAAAAAAGCTTGAAAAATGCAACAAAAACAAAATCTATTTTAGTGCATTTTCTAAATTGCAGTGCAGACAAGGAGAGGAGACGGTTTGAGGTTTCGATTCTAATCTACTTATTCTTTTTCTTCTTCTTGCTCGTCAAACATCCAGTTCTTTTACAATCCTGTCGGCCGTCCAAGTTGGCTCTAGAAACCGCTCCGTTGTTGAGCTTAGTCTGTCCGTTACTGCCACTACCAGAGGCACCAAACGTTACCACCGTTCTCCTGGCTCCTCCGTTATTTTGTTTTGGACTTCTGGGTGCTTCAGAAACGGGCGAAAATTCACTGGAAGAGCTTGAAGAAGACACAGAGGAGGAGGAGGATGATGAAGATGATAGCAGCCGTGGATATGGCGTGGGAGCTTTACGAAACACTTTGGGAGAAAGTGACGACACTCTCGGAGGCGGCTGTGGAGGGGTGCGCGGTTTGGGCATTTTTGTCCCAGGCACGGTCAACTCTTGTGGGTGTTTGTTCGCCACGACTAGCCCCTGGAGCTTATCCACAACTTCCACTAACAAGTTAAGAGCCTGTGTGTTCTCTGGCTCTTCCGCAATGTCTGTGATCACACCCGTTGTTGTGGCAATCTTCTGGCTAAAACCGCCGACTTTTTGACACGTGCCTTGTTGTGTACTGCAAGACATTGTCTGTACCGTAGGCCCAATCTCTTCAACACTGCCATTTTTACGAGTGAGCACAAGATTTTTCGTATGTTTTTGTATGGGAGTCGGTCTGTTCTGAGATCCATTGTGGCATGGAGAGGTGGTGTAATCCATTGTGTGCACAGTAGGCCTAAAATCTTCAACACTGCGATTTCTATCAAGCTCAGAACTCAGGGGAAGTTCGCGATGATTGTGAGAATGTGGCTTGTTTTGTGTTGGTAATGGTTGGTTCTGATTTTGTTGTATTGGTTTCGGTCGGTTGTGAGATCCATTGTGTCGTGGGGACGTCGCGTAGTGCATTACCAACGGAGGCTCTTCTTGGCTATTGTTATAAGACCCATTCAAACGGCCACTACGGGTTGAAACAGTGCCGACACTAACCCCTTGCTGTTGAGTGGTTGTTTTCACCTGTTTCTCTCCAAGATGGCTGACATTTTGATTGCCTTTTTGTGTATTCTTTGCCACCGTATGCACTGTAGGCCTCAGCTCTTCAACACTGCAATGTCTATGAGTGAATTCAAGATCTTGTTCACTATATTTCTGAGACTTTTGCTCGTTTCGAACTTGCTTTGGTTCATTCCGAGATCCGTTTTGACGTGGAGAAGTGGCATAATGCATTTTTAACGGTATCTCTTCTTGCCGATTTTTGTGAGACCCGATCGGATGTCCTCGATAGCTTTCAAGACTGCTAACCCCTTGTCGCTGAGTGGATCGATGAATTCTCGGACTAGAAGGTGCCGTATTGGACCTAACGGGGCTTATTCCAGATGTATTTTGGTGTTTTTTTCCGGGGGTGGGGACG
>CM047516.1:30515481-30592981 GCA_026122265.1 Ammodytes dubius
ACACACACACACACACCACACACACACACACACCACACACGCACACGCACACACACACACCACACACACACACACACACACAGCTACAAAAAGCTGAAAATAACTACATTTCACATAAAAACTAAATCATCAATAAAAAAAGTAATCACATACATTTAGCACAAATTGACAAGGACTGATATATCAAAATAAAAACAAATGAGTCTCAAAGCAAACCATAACACATGGCATTATGCTACAGTGCAGCATGGTGCTTTGATCGGTGAAAGATGTTAATAATATTGCAGATTGCCCTTTGCACAATGTTTGTAAAGCGCATCTGTATATTTGAGTGTGTGTGAGTGTGTGTGTGTGTGTGTGCGTGTGGTTGTGTGTGTGTGTGTGTGTGTGTGTGTGTGTGTGTGTGTGTGTGTGAGCAGTTATTATTGGTAGCATAGATAGCATACATTAATGTGTTTGATAAAAGCAATATTGCACATGAAGTATTTGCTAGATGTAAGTTTGTACACATGGTTCATCCTTAGCCACAACTAAAGACTCTTGAAGCTATACTGTACTTATATTTTTATATTTATATTGTAATTCTTAAATCTGACCGTGTATATATACCGTATATATATATATATATATATTTATATTTGTATTTAATTCTTAATCACTAACTGACTGATTGCACCATTTCTTCCATCTCTTGAATTGTTGTTGTGTATTCGTTTTTGTTCATTTGTAATATTGTTTACTTGATAGTATTTTTAATGTTTTAGTTTTTAGTGAATGTTGTACTTGGAGAGCAAATGGTCGCCGAAGTCAAATTCCTTGTTTGTTTACACCAATAAAGCTGATTCTGATTCTGATAACAAATCTGAAGAAACCATGAAACCCTGACTGAAAGTGGTATGGTGTTCCACAGTGCACAACATTTAAAGTCTCTACAAGGAACTTTTAAATATTTCTGAAACAGTCTAATTTTTTTCCTCTGATGATCATAAATTACATGTAACAGCAAACGAGACCATCAGTGCAAAGAATGCTATTTTTATATAGTTTTTCTTAATTAATGCCTTTGTCATGGTTATACTATACGCTCACCCAGGAACAACAGCTGGCGTGGTAAAAAAAAACACTGCTGCTTTTGTCCAAAGGGGGGCGCTAGAATTAACACAAACTGAAAAGTTCCTCGGAGAACCTTTAATCAACAGGGCATTTTGACAAAGGGAACCTCACAGTCTCTTCTATGGCATAGAGGAAATATTTTAAGTAATTTTGTTTTCTACAGTAAAATGTGGCCTATCCACTCATTTAGTTTAGTTTTATTTGATTAGGACAGTGCTACTAACCACTCATGCGAAGGCTCAACCGAACAGATGCAATTTCTGCCTACGACAGAGATTCAAACGAGCGTAAAACCACCAGACTCACCTCGCGATGTGTCCGTGAAGCAGCAGCGATCAGTAGTGACAGACATGGACGTGATTTTACTACCGAACCAAAACAGACGGTAATCCTCTTTAAACTGAGTTAATCCACCACAATCTATCTCTCTCGCTCTCTCTCCCTCTCTCTCTCCCCCCTCTCCTTCTCTCTCTCTCTCCCCCCTCTCTATCTCTCTCCCTTTCCCCCCTCTCTCTCTTTCCCCCTCTATCTCTCTCCTTTTTCCCCCTCTCTATCCCTCTCTCTCTCCCTCTTTCTCTCTCTCTCCCTTTCCCCCCTTTCTCCCCCCTCTCTCTCTCCCTTTCTCTCTCCCTCTCTCCACTCTTCTGCGGTCTTTAAAAGCTATTATTTGTATTTAGATCATTTGGTTTATCTACATGCACAGACATCTTTGTTCATTTATAATCGACAATTCTTCGTAGTACGCCTTCCGATTTCTATCATTATTTTTCCGCTTTTTTTCTCTCACTCTCTTTAAGCACTTCAAGTGATCACAAAGCTCCTTAACTCTTGGCTGCTTTTAGCCTTACACACAAACACACACACACACACACACACACACACACACACACACACACACACACACACACTGGGGGTCAATCACGCAGGCAAGACACAAACAAACACGCGATAATAGTCGATGTGATGCATTAAAACCGACTGCAACATCTGGGTCAACAAGAGGTGTGTGTGTGTGTGTGTGTGTGTGTGTGTGTGTGAGTGTGTGTGTGTGTGTGTGTGTGTGTGTGTGTGTGTGTGTGTGTGTGTGTGTGTGTGTGTGTGTGTGTGTGTAATGGACACTGGGTCGCCTCCACGCACATTAACACTGATCTTTCCAGACAAAGACATAGGGAGGTGACACACAAACACACACACACACACACACACACACACACACACACACACACACACACACACACACACACACACACACACACACACACACACATAAATATCCAATGCCTGGCTGTATTTAGTAGGGGAGAGTGGGGGAGCTGTACCACTTTTTACTCAAAGTGACTTTAAAGTGAGGCCTTCTCAGGAGTCTCCAACTCAAATATGTACATATATTTCAGGATGTTGTGCGTCTCCGGCAACAATAACTTTGGATCTGGAATAAACTTGAGGCACAACTTGCCCCCGGTGTGGTGTAAGTTGTGCTTTTGGAGAGAATACATTGGGGTAAATTGTGCCAATGATATATATCTCATAAACTGTAATGCAAAACAAATCCATTAGAAAATCACTTATTTAAGGTTTATTTAAAGTAAATAAAGTAAATATTTTACAAAGATTGAAGGTCAATTTTCTTAAACAAGGCCTAGCAGATCTAATGGTTTTACCTGCAAAGCTCACAATGACAAAGTCACCATCATCATCTTTCTGGCCATCTGAACTCTCATCAGTGGTGTCGTTAAGTGGAATGGAGATGTCACTCTCTTCTGAGCTACTGTAGACAATCACTTTCTTTTGGTGATCAGCGTATACAGCCACGTCACTGGCACAACTCTCAGAAATGCACTTCGCACTAGCTGCTCCGTGCTTGTGGAACCACCTGCCACCTGACAAATGTGATTCCCCCTACATTTCTGCCTTTAAATCAAGGCTCAAAACCCATATGTACACCCTGGTGTTTCCTCCCCATTAACTATCTTACCTCTGCACTACTATCTGTGTTTATGTGGATGTATGGGCTTTACGTCTTTTATTTTGGTTATTGTTATTTTACATTCATTGTTTACCTACTGAATGCATTATGTACAGCACTTTGGACAGTGCAAACTGTCATAAATGTGCTTTTATAAATACATTTTACTTACTTACTTACTTATAACTCACCCAGGCCCTTTGGCAAAAATCACCCCAATCCCAGAAATTTGGATAATAAGCATGATGCAGCAATTTAGGGCTGACATCGTGCTAACTGTGTAGACTCAAAATGTAGCATACCAAAGCACTAAAACATGTGTCAAATGTTTTCAAACTTGTCTATAATTGTTCAGACACAATAATCAAAAAACCTTGATCATGGAAATTTTACTTTGAAAGGCAAAACACAAATTTTTTAGCTTAAATGTGCTTATATCTTATTCCTTGTGTCTCCCTTCCTTACAGGATGAGTCAAATGGATGGCTCTTCTTAAATATGTGGTCACATTTCCATATTCTTCCACGGTTTTCTAGAAACAAGGGGTGGCACAACTTCCAAAATGCACAACTTAGGCCACTCTCCCCTATATATAAAAAAATGCAGAACATTTTACTAAATAAGAAATTTCAATTATGTTTAGTTTAATCCATAAGGTTGGGAGGTTGATAATGAATGACTTAGACCAGAATCTTTTGAATATTTATTGTAATTTCACAGCGTTTATGTAAATCATAAAAATGTAAATACATTTTAAAGAATAATAAAAATACATATCAGGGTTTAAAAAAAAATGTTCATCAATTCTCATGGACAAATATATATACAGTACACTGCCAATCACTGACTGACTAAACCGTTAACATTGCCTCACCAGGGGGCGCCCTTAGCTCAGTTGGTTGTCACTCCCCTCTCTGCCCCACTTCACCTGTCTGCACTATCAATAAAGCATAAAAATGCCCAAAAAAATATTGCCTCACCAACTTTCATTTCATTGTTCACATTGGTTGAATTCACACTAATTGCAGTATTCATCCTTTTATATTAATTCATAAGGTTATAATAATATCCATCCAGTTACATTTATTTATACTCAGGCAGCTCGTTCCATGTTACTACATTAGGGCATTATGCAAAACAAACTCTTAAAGGGTCACTATGTAGCTTTTGGTTGTGTCAGAGAAGTGAACACTTTCTAAGGTATATTCTCATAACTGAATAAAAAAACTTTTCCTCACAGGAAAATGTGATCCCTGGAACACTGAAGTTAGAAAGCTTCCTGAAAAGTTACTATTCACTGCTGTTGTTTACAGCAGCAGGGCACACAGTTTGGTTTACAAACATATTCTAGTCCTTCTTTTGGTTCCAGGTTCCTCTAAAATAATTAGATTTATGATGATAGAATTAATCAATACTAAGAATTACATGTAGAGAAAATATGTTTTGTAAACTAACTGCAGGCTCTGTGAATGTAAACAAATCCCCTCCTCTGAAACGGCATAGTGCACCTTCTACAAACACAAATTCTAAACACATATATAAATACAAAAATAATCTAACAACAATGAGTGTAAATACATTAGGGCATTTTACAAAACAAACTCTTGAGGTGTTTGTAGATTTCTTTCATTTTCAGCCCATATATGATCGGGTTAAATAGAGGATGATACATTAGCAATTGTAAAGTCATTATGAAACGAACAATTTTGGGAAACTCGTTACCCATTCGCAGTAAAAGCACATCATACACAAGCAAACATGAGAAGTTGATTAAAACTATCAGATGTGGTAAACATGTCTGGGCTGCTTTTCTCCTCACTTCTCTACTACTTCTATATGTAATTATAAAAATCCTTGTGTATGTGAATAGTATAAAAATCGTAGGGCAAATTACCAAATTTACTAGAACAACCAAACCATATACATTCAGCACTGTAGACCTCACACAGTGCAGTTTCTGAATTGTGCTGTTACACACAATCCCCTTCAAAGTAGAAGCATATAGTTTTTTCTTAGCGCTCAAAATAGTCGGCACAGCAATTTGACAGACGGGCACAAGCCAAGCTACAACCAGTAAACCATTCACATTAGTCTGTGTCATGATAGTTTGATATTGCAGAGGTTTGCATATAGACACATAGCGGTCATAAGACATAGCTGCCAGTAGTAAAAACTCAGACCCAGACAGAGAATAGTATGCAAAGTACTGAAAGAGGCAAGCGGAATATGAGATCATTTGTCTTTCGGATAAAAAATCGATTAAAAGTTTTGGGTAGTTAACACTGCTGAAAAGAACAGAGTTGATGAGCAAGGCAGCAATGAAAATGTACATTGGTTCGTGGAGGTTTTGGTGACTCCAGATCAGATACACAATAGTAGAATTACTGCATATTACCAGAATATATACTGTTAACAGTATCACAAAATAAAGGTATCTGTATTTGTGCAGTTCCACATAGCCATCAATAAGAAGAAATGTTACATTGACTCTATCATCCATGAAGGCTGTCCTAGGAGAAAATATTATTAGTCTTATTTTGAAGTTCACATTCACATTAACATAGCATACAAACCATGTATCTCTCACTGCACAGTGTATGAAAGTTACAAGCACGTATGAACACATGATA
Source organism: Ammodytes dubius (assembly GCA_026122265.1). Taxonomy (NCBI): domain Eukaryota; kingdom Metazoa; phylum Chordata; class Actinopteri; order Uranoscopiformes; family Ammodytidae; genus Ammodytes; species Ammodytes dubius. Next base: position 30,521,190 of record CM047516.1, read on the forward strand.
GCACAGAAAGTGAACGGTTTGAGTCTGCGGGTAGTTTTTATCAGAATATTTCAACCTCCATGGATCTCATTAAGTTTTCATGGAACTCTAGAGGCCTTAAACTTAATGATGTTATTGTCTGATGTCATGTTTTGCAATGCCCAGTTAAAGTTGCACTATGCAGTTTCAGAGGAGGGGGGTTTGTTTACATTCACAGAGCCCGCAGTTAGTTTACAAAACATATTTTCTCTATATGTAATTCTTAGTATTGAATAATTCTTTCATCATAAATCAAAACTATTTTCTGGGGAAACCTGGAACCAAACGTTAGACTAGAATATGTTGGTGAACCAAGCTGTGGGCCCTGCTGCTGTAAACAACAACAGACAAACAGTAACTTTTCAGGAAGCTTTCTAACTACAAGATCATGGGATCACATTTTCCTGTGAGGAAAGTTTGATTATTCAGTTATGAGAGTATACCTTAGAAAATGTTCTCTTCTCTGACACACCCAGAGTTACATATTGCACATTTAAAGTCTGCACCAAGGTCAGAACCAAGTTTTTTTTATCCCCTCTATAGATTTGATCTGCTCAGGTTTGGTTTCACATTGTAGTTTTGCAACCGCACTAAAGAACTTTCCATGATATACCCACGTCCTGTGTTTATCACCTATTGGCTGCGTCCCCCTATACTGGACATTCATTGTCGCGTGGTGCCTGGACCCAAAGTCATTTTAAATGGATGCAAAAGTTTTCACTTCTTAAAAGGTGCTACGAGGAACTTTCAAATATTTCTGAAACAGTCAAATCTTTCCTCTGATGATCATAAATTACATGTAACACAGGGTGTCCGCGGATCCTTAAAAAGTCTTAAATTCATATATCTAAAATGAAGGCCTTAAAAAGTCTTCAATTATTATTTTTTGTTTTGTATTTCTTCCGGGATTTTTCGAGAAGGAGACATATCGTGGCTGGCCTCATTCACCCCGCTACCGCAACTACACTGCAGCCGCTACTTGTAGGTGCGCAACCACCCGCCTGCTGGCGATGTAGGTAGGCTACTGACCCAAACGCAACTCACACAGAAACAAACAGATTTATTGCGTATAGTAAACATTTTTATGTATCTATAATTAATATCTGCTCATCAGACGTCATTCAGGTCGCGTTGCCATGAGCTCACAGAGACGCGAGTCCCAACCATGGTCTCAACTTATCTCTCTGTCTGTCGCTTTCTTTCTCTCCACTGCCTCCCTCTCTGACGGCTATATACAAACTATTGCCGATCGTCCCGTCAATCGCAGACAGTAGCATTTCCATCCCCAATCGGTTCAACCCTGATACCCGCAGTTTATTACTGCAACAATATGAAGAAAATAAAACATTTCACAGATTAGCTCAGGTCCCGTGGGCATCCCAGTTATGCAAACCTGTAGGCCTATATCTACAGTAGGCTAGGCCTACTATACAGTATTTTCCGATATTGAAAGTGCAAAAACATTCACCTGTGGAACCAATTTTTATATAGTTTCTCCTATAAGTTCTGAAAAAGAAAGTTAATAGACAAAGTGTGTTTATTGAATAAGTAATTCAAATTTGAAGGACATTCTTCCCCAATTTATTTTTATTTCATTCTAATACTGTATGCTGCAGCTAGCACATTTTCTTTATTGATTAAACTGTTCTTGTTACTCGATTACTCAGAAAATGTAAACCAATTGATACAGTTCTATAATAAGTTGAAAAGGTGGTAATGATTGGTTTTCAGGTTGCCATTACAGTGATCTCTTTTATTTATTTGATGGTAAATGCAGGGGGACATTGTCTTCATTCAGACTGCTGAACATTTTTATTTTCTGTAATTAGACAGCAGTTGTTAGCTAAAATGCATTGAATATTTGATATTCAAACTTAATAAAGCTCTTTACGGAGTATATACCGAAGTGTAGTTTGTAGATTTCTGTTGCTACGGTATTGGTGTTCATTTTTTCATCTTAAAATATGCAGATACCCTGAGAGAGGCTACTTTCTTCTTAGCTGCTGATATGAGTATCACTTTATGTTCAATAAACAGACAAAGTAAACTTGAATGAGTCTCATTGAGTGACACAAAAGCTATGCTTGGGTTGTAATACAGCTGGATCCCCCAACTATCGCCTATATGAATTGTGTTTTAGGTCTTAAATTTCATTCAAGGTGGTATTAAAAAGGTCTTAAAAAGTCTTAAATTTGACTTGCTGAAACCTGCAGATACCTTGGTAACAGCAAAAGAGACCATCAGTGCAAAGAATGCTATTTTTATACAGTTTTTCTTAATGCCTTTGTCCCGGTACGCTCACCCTGGAACTACAGCTGGCGTGGTAAAACATATACCGCTTTTTTCCAAAGGGGCTGCAAAAGTTAACATTAACTTAAAGTTCCTCAGAGCACCTTTAATTGGAGGTAAGGGTCTATATAACAATTCTGGTTGGAGTGTCAATTTTTTCCAAAATGGCCACAATTGAAATCATGATTTTTTTATTTGTTTTTCATTCAGGTTAAAAAATAAATTTGATTTGGTTTCTTGACACTCGACCGACATTGTTTTAAAGACCCTTACCTTCAATTTAGAAGTGAAAACAAAACTTTCGCATTATAAATGGCCAAACTACACTTGAGAAAAGTGCAAAAATAAACGTTTGTCCGGCGGCAAACTAAAGCAGTGAAGAAATCGTTTAGTGTAGAATTACAGGGATATTTATATTTTAAGTAAGGCCTCCTCTGTAACAATACAATGCTGACTTATGATACAGCCAAGTGTCCCCCAAACTCCTTATAGTGACTGATGTTCATCTCCATAAGGTAATACACTGACTATGCAGAAGAACTGTGTGTCTGTTTGTCTGTCTGTCTGTCCATGTGTCTGTGTGTGTGTGTCTGTTTGTCTGTCTGTCTGTCCATGTGTCTGTGTGTCTGTCTGTCTCTCTGTCTGTTAGCCATCTCCATAAGGTAATACATTAACTATGCAGAAGAACTGAATACAAACACACTGGCAAAAATACTGAATTATCTCTTTAATATTAATATCTATTAGAATGTGTCGATGTAGCGATGAATAATGTATGTTTGACTGTGACATCAGTGCAAACTTTGGTAATAAAGTAAACAACAAAAAAGTTTCTCCTAAAAGTGATGCAAGAAATTGTTTTTCTTGTGTGTGTGTGTGTGTGTGCGTGTGTGTGTGTGCGTGTGTGTCTGAAAGGAAAGAATTGTAAATAGCCTGTTGCAGTTACTGTATCCAACACCAATACACGCACGCGCACGCACACGCACACACACGCTCTCACACACACACACACACACACACACACACACACACACACACACACACACACACACACACAAAACACACACACACACACACACACACACACACACACACACACACACACACACACACACACACACACACACACACACACACACACACACAGCTTGTTAATGAGAGTCATTAGTGTCCAGTTCTGTGGTAAACAATAGGCCAGAGTCCAGGAGTACGGTCTGAATACAGCCACCCACTGTAAACACAGTATTAAGACCCAGGAGGCAAAATACAATATCACAATAATTATGTTGAGAAGGTCAACTACTCCTTATGGTTTAAGTCCTTTGAGAGCAATTATAATATTGCTGATAGTGTGGGGTTGTGTATAACTTTTTATTTTCATTTCAAGTTGATGCCAAAGTTTAGTTTTCATTCAAGGGTCTATAGAACAATCGTGGTCTCAAGTGTCAAGAAACCAAATTTTAAAAATTATGTTTTGCCCATCTTCCAAAAATGGCCACTATCGAAATCGGCTTTGCAGTGTGAAGGATAGATAGATGGATAGATGGATAGATGGATAGATGGATAGATGGATAGATGGATAGATGGATAGATAGATGGATAGATGGATAGATGGATAGATGGATAGATGGATAGATAGATAGATAGATAGATAGATAGATAGATAGATAGATAGATAGATAGATAGATAGATAGATAGATAGATAGATAGATAGATAGATAGATAGATAGATAGATAGATAGATAGATAGATAGATAGATGGGTCACAATAGGCTTAGTACTGCAGAAGTCAACTCATGCAGCGATCTCTCGTTTTTACTAAAACCAGCCACTTCTATATTATTCTCCCGTGTTGTGAGTGTGTTACGCCGGTAAATGCACAGACGGTGAGCGAACAGCGCTGGCCATGGCAGCTACGTAACTATGGTGTCATCGTAGCAGCGGGACAGTGTGGCCCACTCAATAAACAGAGCTGCGCCGACATTTTTCGCTAAACACAAGACTCTCTTCACTCTTGCCAAGGTGACTACACATGGCGGTTTAATGCGGAAATGATTCTTTCGACCAATCAACAGACGGCAGTCTGTATCTCCACCTTTTCTGTACCGTTTAAAGGCCAGGACACACTCTCTGTATTTCTCAGTATGGCAACGTTTACAAACTGGTGTCAGGTGTTTTCCTGCTAATTCTGCTGTTTTGGTACATGTGGAAAATGAAAGTACTTGACTTCTGTTGAGAGTTCAGTAACATGTTTGTGTGTTTAAAGGCCAGGACACACCGGTCCGACTACCCGAAAATGGAGACTGCCGATTCAGGGAGCTCCAGTCTTCCCGTCGCGGCCAAAAAAGTGCAAAGAACACACCAAACCGACTGCTGACTTTCCGTACGCTCTGCGCTTGCGCGGGACGTAATGTCTCCATAACAGCAGGCGGCGCTAATCTGTATTGTGGCCCGAAAAAATACGGTAGCCGGAAATGATGGGACGGCTCTCTAGACCATAAACATAGATAGAAATACGTATTTATATTTATGGACCATAAAGAGCACCATTTTTAGCAGAGAGTGTCGAGCATGGTGTCGAACAGTCAACAAGGGTTGATGCATGTGAGTACTCGCTGAACGAAACAAACAAACACATTAAAACAATGGCTAGCTGTTGTTAGCTGTTTGTGCTACCCTCCTCACTTCCGGGCTTCACTGATTCGCTAGCCCTCCACCAATCAAATTGCTCCAACTGAAAGACTGCCCGCCGCCCAAAAGAAGCCCGACGACATCTACGACGACCGATTTCACGGCACACATCAACCAGATTCGTGTCCCCGCCCCTCCAGACTCTCCGACAGTGATTATCGGGCCGGTGTGTCCGGGCCTTAAGAGTCCTGGTAGTTTTTTTTGTTTAGTTTTTAGTTTTTTTGATATTAACATCATATTATGCAAATGTAAGTTATCATACAAAAGAAAGAAATTGGTCTAGATAGTTAATAGCCTAATGATTGAATCAATTCATATGGGATTTAATCTGAGGTTAACTGATCACGTCACGTTAACGTCCATGCACAGTGTGTATTGAGTTTATTTAAATATATTTGGAAATGGGGCTGCCCTCAGTTGCCCATGCACTGTGTATAGTCTAAAGCCTATTTCAGCCTTGTCTGTGGAAAAAAAGAACTGGACAACAGAGTTCTTCTGCTTTGTCCCTCTCATTATATTACAGAGAAATATGTCCTGTGAAAGAAAAAATGGCACCAAGCCCATCCCAGAGGACCCTGCATAATATTTTATTTCAAATTAATATTTTTATGGAAAATCCATGTGTCTTTCTTCAATAGCTTCTAATTCATCCGACCTGGTGTCTCCAAATTATTTTTTCACAGAAAATTGTTCAGATTTAGCCTCTTAATTTTCCTCTCAAAGTGCACCAGATTCATGCATTTCACTTTAAAAAGGTAAAAAAAATCTCCCGGAATGAATGACATGAAATTCAACATTAGTTGAGGATTTGGGCAGCGCTATCATTGGACAGGGACCCCCTAATCAAATTCTGCCTAGGGCCCCATGAAGGCTTGGGCCATTAAGCTCGCTTATTTTGGGACCCTACCCAAGTTTTGGCAAATGAAAAGCGGAAAAGTGGACCGAGCTGCTCCGACCCGACGAAAGTTGTCAGCGGAAGTTGTTCTGCCTATGGTGGAGTTTAGGGAGCCATAGAATGTTTCTTTGCTCTCAAGGTCTGCATCCAGGGTTGGGGCACAAGCGCTGATAAGTGTGGCATGACGGTTTTTGGTGAAGGGTACACGCCATATATTAGTCCCGTCCTTCGCTGTGGGTGGCAACAGAGAACAAATGCATCCAGGAGTGTGCGGACATTCCAAGTCGCGATTGTGAAGGGGATAGTTTTCTTATTTATATGTTTTGAACCGCGTTGAGGGATTGCCCTGCAGTTGCGGTAATCTGCCCGGGCGAGAGGAACAAACCAGTTCCACCACCTTTTTCTAGGCCTTTGCCATTTCAGGGTGAGCAGGGTGAAACTGCTTAGTTGCGTGGGAAGCTGCCGGGGAGGCATGCTGTTCCATCCCGTGCCTCAGCGAACATCTATCTCACGCTGCCTACGTGCAAGGTTGAGCTGGATACTGCCAGTCACATCCTTGACCTGTATCCTTCCCCATCGCCGCTGGATCTTTGCAGGGGTTTGAGGAGTGCAGCGGGGTTGGGGGGCAAATGCCTGCGCAATGAATTGATTAGAGTGATGGTAGGGGCGCGCAATCCATATCCTCACTTTCTTGCTCAAGACGACCTTCGGCAAGGAGGGGTTGCAGAGGACTGCCAGAACACTGGTCCGTTTGTGTCTGCCTAACGCGGGTCTCGTTAGGGGTTTACTCCCGTAGTCATAAAACCAAAGGTTTACCCGGGAGGCACTGTGTCCAGTCACACCTGGTGGGCCTAGGCTACCTACCTCTGGTGCCCACTGCTGCTCCGAGATCCCCCACCAGTTCAGCGGGAGTCACAGACTGCCAGTTACCGTGTGCTGCCACGAAGAGGCACTGGAGGGTCTGGGTGGAGGAAAGGCCAGGGACTAAGGGAGGGAGGTCACATGCATCCCTAAATGCAATGACACACACACACAGTCTAGTGTGTTCTCCCAGTGCTTCTGCTCAGCCCGGATGGAAGAGGTGAGCTTCAGCACAGTTCAGAGTCTCATGTAGGAGCTAGGGCTGGCCCGAATGCCACTTTTCAGGCTTCGAATATTTGTTGGTTTTTCTAAGCGAATATTCGGATATTCGTTCCAGAAAAACACACCATCAAACCAACATTAATAATGCCAATGCTCTCACTGACACCGAGTGTGTGAGCCGAGACAGCAAGCTGCGTAGTTTGTTGAAGCTTTAATAACTTTCGAACGGTAGTAAAGTCGGAGTTCCTTACTTTTTCCCTGTGGAGGCGAACAGCTGTTGTTCCGTTCCAAATCAGCTGTCCTCTGCGCCATCGTAACCCGTACAGGAGCTTATCAATTCATCCAGGAACGTGCATCTTTTCGGCGATTTATAAAACCATACAAAGATCTAATATTGATTTTGTGTCCATATTATATCAATTATTGACCGCCTATTCCCATGATGCAAGTCACGGTTGATGATGGCTGAATGTAAACAAACAGCTGAGCTAAGCTAACGTTAGCATTACGCCAAGCATTACCTTTCCTTGCGAAATCGCGTTAATGTTGTGGTAGCCTATAGAGTTATTAGGAACACATACTCTATTCTTCCTCCATCTCTCTCTCCCTCCTGCACTTGGTGCCGCTTTTCGTTTGCCTCACTCAGGTGACATCACATAGCCTACAACAGCTGATATCACCGGTTGTGGTTTGAAAGGGCAACGGCCAACTACGTCAAAGTTCAAATAATTCGATAATATATTTTAAATGAACGTCTAATTTGTATTTTACAATTTTTTTTATAGCTTGTGTATCCAAATAGTGTTTGCTGACAAAATATGCTGCAGTCTGAGCTACCTTTGCAAAATAAAATGTAAGACATTTTTTTTTTTTTTAAATAAAAAAATAATAATAATATTCCGAATACTGAATTGAGCTCCGAATACTAATTTAACAAACGATTACTCGGATATTCTAATAATTCGGGGCCAGCCCTAGTAGGAGCAACAGCATAGACAGAGTCCTGACCTCACTTTATATCAGACTGTTCCCCTTCACCCAATACCTCCATGTAGCAACAAGCACATTTAAACTACGTAACTGAAGAAGAAGGCTTGCTGTCGGTCTGATGTGGAGGTGGAATGTTTACTGTGAATTTGGCTGGATGGAAATATTCAATAATCCCAAAATTATGTTGAGCTCAATATTTTTACAACATATTTAATTTTAGAATCAAATACTTAGAAGGGAACCAGGAAGTGCCAGTTACGGTCACATATGAATTGTATTCTAAAATGACATAACGTGTAAAAAATATAGAGTGAAACATAACATGGTAAATGAACAAGTCCCAACAAGCACACAGGAGCATTTTGTGATGTCATAAAGTTTATCATTTGACCTGCACCTATTGACTACCAGTGTTTGAGCTAAACTAACCTGGATGAGAGACCTTTGACCATTATAGTCATTTAATTCAGCTCCTATCACAAAAAAAAGTAAAAGGGTGCAGTTACACTTTAAGGTTGATAACCAAACGGTGGGGTCTCATTCTTTGGTGACTTGATTTCATAAAGGAGTCCAGCGGAGGAACCCCTCCAGGTTCCCTAATGGGACCTGGTGCTGGGATCCCTCCGTCTCCCCCGTTTGAGCCCCTGGATCAGGAGCCGCTGAAATCGATTTCGGCAAAGGTTGCCTTTCTTCTAGCGACTGCATCAGCCAAGCGTTTGAGATCTGTGCAGCGGCCTCCTGGGCTTCAGCGTGCACCTTTGCCTGATTTTACAGGAGCAATGTAGCTGCTCGCCACGCACTGGCTGCAGCTGTTTTCCAGGAACCCTCAGGCCCTTCCTAATAGGTGGGTACAGGATTCCTCGTGACTATGTCACTTTGAGTGGCCTTGTGTTTGAATTGTGCTTTATAAATAAACTTGCCTTGCCTTGCCTATGTTGGTAATAGTCATCCAGTGTTGAGCACTGCCTCTGGCAGTCAGTAAGAATGAAATAGAACCACACCAGCTGTTGTTCCTGGGTTAGTGTACCCATGACAAAGGCATAAAGAAAAACTATATGAAATTATATACTGACCTTGGTGCGGACTTTAAAGGTGTTTTTAGGACATATTCTCATAACTGAATAAACTTTCCTCACAGGAAAATGTGATCCCATGATCTTATAGTTAGAAGGCTTCCTGAAAAGTTACTGTTTCACTGTTTTTGTTTACAGCAGCAGGGCCCACAGTTTGGTTTACAAACATATTCTAGTCTTATGTTTGGTTCCAGGTTTCTCAAAAAAATAGTTTTGATTTACGATGATAGAATTATTCAATACTAAGAATGACATGTAGAGACAACTGTCTGCAGGCTCTGTGAATGTAAACAAACCCCCCTCCTCTGGAACTGCATAGTGCAACTTTAACTGGGCATTGCAAAACATGACATTAGACAATAACACCATTAAGTTTAAGGCCTCTAGAGTTCCATGAAAACTTAATGAGATCCATGGAGGTTGAAATATTCTGATAAAAACAACCTGCAGACTCAAACCGTTCACTTTCTGTGCTATCATGTGTTGATACGTGTTTGTAACTGTCATATACTTAGCAGTGAGAGATACATGGTATGTATGCTATGTTAATGTGAATGTGGATTTCAAAATAAGACTCATAATATTTTCTCCTAGGACAGCCTTCATGGATGATAGAGTCAATGTAACATTTATACTTATTGATGGCTATGTGGAACTGCACAAATACAGATACCTTTATTTTGTGATACTGTTAACAGTGTATATTCTGATAATATGCAGTAATTCTACTATTGTGTATCTGATCTGGAGTCACCAAAACCTCCATGAACCGATGTACATTTTCATTGCAGCCTTGCTCATCAACTCTGTTCTTTTCAGCACCGCTATCTACCCCAAACCTTTAATCGATTTTTTATCCGAACAACAAATTATCTCATATTCCGCTTGCCTCTTTCAGGTCTTTGCATACTATTCTCTGGGTGGGTCTGAGTTTTTACTACTGGCGGCTATGTCTTATGACCGATATGTGTCTATATGCAAACCTCTGCAATATCAAACTATCATGACAAAGACTAATGTGAATGTTTTACTGGTTGTAGCTTGGATTGTGCCTGCCTGTCAAGTTGCTGTAATAGCTATTTTGAACTCTAAGAAAAAACTCTGTGCTTTTACTTTGAAGGGGATAATGTGTAACAGCACAATTCAGACACTGCACTGTGTGAGGTCTACAGTGCTGAATATATATGGTTTGGTTGTTCTAGTAAATATGGTAATTTTACCTACGATTTTTATACTATTCACATACACAAGGATATTTATAATTGTATATAGAAGTAGTAGAGAAGTGAGGAGAAAAGCTGCCCAGACATGTTTACCACATCTGATAGTTTTAATCAACTTCTCATGTTTGAGTGTATACGATGTACTTTTACTGCGAATAGGGACAGAGTTTCCCAAAATTGTTCGTTTCATAATGACTTTACAATTGCTAATGTATCATCCTCTATTTAACCCGATCATATATGGGCTGAAAATGAAAGAAATCTACAAACACCTCAAGAGTTTGTTTTGTAAAATGCCCTAATGTATTTACACTCATAATTGTTAGATTATTTTTGTATTTATATATGTGTTTAGAATTTGTGTTTTAAAGGTGCACTATGCCGCTTCAGAGGAGGGGGATTTGTTTACATTCACAGAGCCTGCAGTTAGTTTACAAAACATATTTTCTCTACATATAATTCTTAGTATTGAATAATTCTATCATCAAAACTAAATTATTTTGAGGAACCTGGAACCAAAAGTAAGACTAGAATATGCTTGTAAACCAAACTGTGGGAGGGGGATTTGTTTACATAGAGAGCATGCAGTTAGTTTACTAAACATATGTTCTCAACATGTTCCAGGGATCACATTTTCCTGTGAGGAAAGTTTGTTTATTCAGTTATGAGAATATACCTTAGAAAGTGTTCACTTCTCTGACACAACCAAAAGTTACATAGTGACCCTTTAAGAGTTTGTTTTGCATAATGTTCTAATGTAGTAACACTCAGTGCGGTTACATGCAGACTCATAATCGGGTAACTAAACGAATAAGACTTCAACAGGACTTTTAAACTGCATGTAAACACCTTTATCCGATCTACTTCGGACAAGAGAAGTCGGATAAGAACACCTAACATAGTGGAGACAGCCATTTATCCGATTTCCGAAAGGCCATGTATACTCAGACAAGTGACATGGTCCGTTCGAGTGTCTAGTCTTAATCCAATCTAGTTGTGCCATGTAGCTGCACTGAGTGATAACTGTTGAATAGAGAAAAAACATCTTCACAATTTGTGTTTTAATAGCATGGAACGAGCTGCCTGAGTATAAATAAATGTAACTGGATGGATATTATTATAACCTTATGAATGAATATAAAAAGGATGAATACTGCAAGTAGTGTGAATTCAACCAATGTGGACAATGAAATGAAAGTTGGTGAGGCAATGTTTTTTTTTGTTTTTTTTAAGATATTTTTTGGGCATTTTTATGCTTTATTGATAGTGCAGAGAGACAGAGGTGAAGTGGGGCAGAGAGGGGAGTGACAACCAACTGAGCTAAGGGCGCCCCCTGGTGAGGCAATGTTAACATTTTAGTCAGTCAGTGATTGGCAGTGTACTGTATATATATTTGTCCATGAGAATTGATAGACTTTTTTTTTTAAACCCTGAAATGTATTATTATTATTCTGTAAAATATATTTTCATTTTTATGATGTACATAAACGCTGTGAAATTATAATAAATATTCAAAAGATTCTGGTCTAAGTCATTCATTATCAACCTCCCAACTTTATGAATTAAACTAAACATAATTGAAATGTCTTATTTAGTAAAATGTTCTTTATGTCATGATCCTGCTTGGGCCTCTAGCCCTTGTGTTGTGTTTTCCCTTTCACCCTTGTCTGTGTGCTGGTCTAATTGCAGGGTTTGAATCAGGTGTGCTGGAGTCAATCATTTTTTTTTTTTTTTAAGATATTTTTTTCGCATTTTTATGCTTTATTGATAGTGTAGAGAGAGTTGAAATGGGGCAGAGAGGGGAGTGATATGCAGAGAACGACCGCGGGCTGGAATCGAACCCGGGTCTGCTGCTGGCCGAGGCCCATGGGGAGGGGAACGCCCTACCAATTGAGCTCAGGGGGCATTTCTCAGAGGACTAGCCGACCCAGTTAAAGATGAGTTAGCAGTTTTGGATGAGTCAGCTAATTTGGACGAGTTAAGGTACGAACACACTACACGCGTTACCAGCGTAAGCGTTACAATGCAAATACATCAAATACACAGCAACAGGTGAAGAGAAAAACAATTGAAACATTTACACTGTGGTGAAGAGTGGCAGCAATTAAAATGAAATGGGTGAAAGTACAATATAGCCTAATTAAAACAGTTACAGGTAGAGTTTGGCAGATTTAAGATAGTTTGTTTAAATTGGTTAAAGGATATGAAGGTATTTAGTTTAATTTGTTGCTGTAAGTTAAAGGCAAGTAGCCAACTTAACCCTACCTGGCTGTGACAGGGGACCGTGGCTGGTGTAGATCAACACCCAAGGGTTGACACCAAGGTTTCAAAATCACTTGCCCATAGGGCAAGAACAGGTAATGTTGTACTTGCCCGAATGCCGTGTTGACTTGCCAAAAAATAAATAAATAAATTAAACGGTGATATGCTTATTAAAATATACATTTTAGCGAACCTTATCTCTTAAATGCAAACACTGCTTACTTGTTTCATCCTGACCACATACAACCAACAACAATTCATATAAGCCTAGATATCATGACATCACACATACAGCCAAGAGCTTGGTCCTGCTGCAGCATCGTGAAAGGGCCTCTTTTTGCCATGCACCTGGCCTGGTTTTGGGGCTCTCAGAAAACTCAGTCTAGCTCAGAGTCAAGCTGAATGTTAGCTTCCACACAAATGTGTTCAGAACTTATTTTACTTATTTAAAACGGTCACATTGTGCCAAAAACTGATCGTCTGACATAAAATGATTAAAATCCACCATGTTAAAGCTATTGCCCAGTTATACTGTAAGTAGGGAGGGGGATCATTCATTTATTTTCATATTGATACCATTATAAAGACTCCACAATCCAAATCTTTATTGATACTTTTGTATTATTTTGTTAAAAGAGAACTGGTATTATTGCTTTAATTGCTTATAAGATTAGCAGAGCTAAGGATAGGACTTTAAACAAGTCATAATTCCATATTTAGGCATACTAATTATTCTATATTGCTGGGAAAACAAGTTGTTCACCCAAACTGTATTATTCAAGCTTCTCGCGAAAAACTAAAAATAGTTTTTTCTTGATGTTACATTTGAACACATCATGGTGTCCTTTTATTGACCTTTGCCTAATAATCATTTTACTGAGCCGACCTGAACACATCACATTTGTACCGTTTGCGATTTATTTATTTTTTTTAAAAGCTAACTAGTTATTATCCTGCAGATTTTAATATGGATTTAGGGACTTGCTAAACAGTCCCTCGTTTGTTGATCACCGCTGCTTTGAATGAATGAAGAGACGGTGCCGAGCCCGTCTGCAGCGGCTCAGCGGAAGGGTTTTTTTTTTTTTTTTTGGGAGACGGAGTTGAAGCAGGTTGAACAAGTTTCTTCAACACAGTCGAAGGTTCAACACTTTAGTTGAAGATGACCCGACTCTACTCGATATTTAAAATTACATCATGTGACCTACTGGACTCCATAGCGGTATCGATAAGCTCAAACGTTAGGCCTATTGATTTCTGGGTTTTGAATATAGCGGAACCAGGTCCGTATAGCCTAATAGAACTGTGTGACGGAAGCTCACTTTTAAACTGCAACACAAGTTTACCTACGGGTACAAATAAAGTAACCTGAACCTAGAGCCGGTTTTCGGAACGTAGACAGCGAAACTGCGCGCACAAAGGCTGTTTTGTGTGTGTGTGTGTGTGTGTGTGTGCGAGAGAGAGAGCGTGATGCTGCTGGCTGCCGCGCGCAGCTGCTCAATTGCAAATATAGCATATCTATTTTGTGTGTGTAAGCAGGGAAAAAATTGTTTTGCGGACTCTAAAACACAATAAATGGACTAGACTACTGACAACCCCTCTAATATCCACTTGCCCGGCCGGGCAACTAAAAGGCAATCTCAACTTGCCCGAACATTATTTTCACTTGCCCCGGGCAAGCGGGCAACCGTTAGTGTCAATGGCAGAATTGGTTTACATTTTCTGATTAATCGAGTAACAAGAACAGTTTAATCAATAAAGAAAATGTGTTAGCTGCAGCATACAGTATTAGAATGAAATAAAAGAAAATTGTGGAAGAATGTCTTTCAAATTTTGATTACTTATTCAATAAACAACACACTTCGTCCATTAACTTTCTTTTTCAGAACTTATAGCAGAAACTATATAAAAACTGGTTCCACAGGTGAATGTTTTTGCACTTTCAATATCGGAAAATACTGTATAGTAGGCCTAGCCTACTGTAGATATAGGCCTACAGGTTTGCATAACTGGGATGCCCACGGGACCTGAGGTAATCTGTGAAATGTTTTATTTTCTTCATATTGTTGCAGTAATAAACTGGGGGTATCAGGGTTGAACCGATTGGTGATGGAAACGTAGGCTATCTGCGATTGACGGGACGATCGGCAATAGTTTGTATATAGCCGTCAGAGAGGGAGGCAGTGGAGAGAAAGAAAGCGACAGACAGAGAGAGAAGTTGAGACCATGGTTGAAACTCACGTCTCTGTGAGCTCATGGCAACGCGACCTGAATGACCGTCTGATGAGCAGATATTAATTATAGATACATAAAAATGTTTACTATACACAATAAATCTGTTTGTTTCTGTGTGAGTTGCGTTTGGGTCAGTAGCCTACCTACATCGCCAGCAGGCGGGTGGTTGCGCACCTACAAGTAGCGGCTGCAGTGTAGTTGCGGTAGCGGGGTGAATAAGGCCAGCCACGATATGTCTCCTTCTCGAAAAATCCCGGAAGAAATACAAAAAAAAAAAAAAAAAATGAATTGAAGACTTTTTAAGGATCCGCGGACACCCTGTGTTACATGTAATTTATGATCATCAGAGGAAAGATTTGACTGTTTCAGAAATATTTGAAAGTTCCTCGTAGCACCTTTTAAGAAGTGAAAACTTTTGCATCCATTTAAAATGAAGTTGGGTCCAGGCACCACACGACAATGAATGTCCAGTATAGGGGGACGCAGCCAATAGGTGATAAACACAGGACGTGGGTATATCATGGAAAGTTCTTTAGTGCGGTTGCAAAACTACAATGTGAAACCAAACCTGAGCAGATCAAATCTATACAGGGGATAAAAAAACTTGGTTCTGACCTTGGTGCAGACTTTAAATGTGCAATATGTAACTCTGGGTGTGTGAGAGAAGAGAACATTTTCTAAGGTATACTCTCATAACTGAATTAGGGCTGCAACTAACGATTATTTTGATAATCGATTAATCTGTCGATTATTTTCTCGATTAATCGATTATTAAACGATTAGTGTTTTGGTCCGTAAAATGTCAGAAAATGGTGAAAAATGTTGATAAATTTTCCAAAGCCCATGTTGAGGTCCTCAAATGTATTGTTATGTCCAAAACACACAGATATTTCAGTTTACCGTCATAATAGGATTAAAGAAACCAGAAAATATTCACATTTGAGAAGCTGAAATCAGAGAATTTGGAAAAAATTTATTAAAAAATTACTCAAAACGATTCATCGATTATCAAAATAGTTGTCGATTATTTTAATAATCGATTAATCATCGATTATTCGATTAATCGTTGCAGCTCTAAACTGAATAATCAAACTTTCCTTACAGGAAAATGTGATCCCATGATCTTGTAGTTAGAAAGCTTCCTGAAAAGTTACTGTTTCACTGTTGTTGTTTACAGCAGCAGGGCCCACAGCTTGGTTCACCAACATATTCTAGTCTAACGTTTGGTTCCAGGTTTCCGCAAAAAAATTGTTTTGATTTATGATGAAAGAATTATTCAATACTAAGAATTACATGTAGAGACAATATGTTTTGTAAACTAACTGCAGGCTCTGTGAATGTAAACAAACCCCCCTCCTCTGAAACTGCATAGTGCAACTTTAACTGGGCATTGCAAAACATGACATCAGACAATAACATCATTAAGTTTAAGGCCTCTAGAGTTCCATGAAAACTTAATGAGATCCATGTAGGTTGAAATATTCTGATAAAAACCCGCAGATTCAAACCGTTGACTTTCTGTGCTATCATGTGTTGATACGTGCTTGTAACTGTCATATACTGTGCATTATACAGCAGTTGGTTCTGACCGAGTGATTTGATTGGACGAGAGCGTTCTGAAGGAGTGCTGATATTAGCGAACAACATCACTCTGACTTCATGGACTTTTCACCAAACTGACAAAATCAGTCCGCTCACTGATGAGCCGGAGCTTCACTTCTGTAAACTGTGTGTCTGTGTGTGTGACTCAGGTTGACTGTGGCGAGTCTCTCCCTTTGAGAGGGCATCGCTGCCACACACAGACAGAGACAGTGTGCGGTAGTCACTCACACTCACGTTACTGAAGACAACAATAGTGTGTGGAGATAAACTCAGGCTGCTGAATAATACGAGCGCCGAGCGGACGCGATCCGGACGCTAGCTTTAGCCTAGCCTAGCTTTCCCACTTCATTGTATAACTTCCCCCGGGCCGAAATACACTCATAAACTCTAGGAAATGAAGCGCGGGGGTGGGGGTTGGATTGGGCAGCGGACCTTATCACCAACTAGATTAAGAGCCGCCGTTCCTTTCCTTTAGTGATTTTTACGGGACATCGGGCCGCCGTGGTTAATGTTACCAGAGTAAACAAAGCAGGACGAGCTCACGTCAAGTTGTTGCTTAGCAACGCGCTCCGCTCTGACTGCTGTTGTCGGACTATTTGTGTTGGCGGAAGCAAATACATTCTTAAATGATTAAAGATCACATTTTAAAGTTAACTTGTGAATTTAAGTTGTAAAACTGCTGTATAAAAGCAATATCACACTCGAGGTCGCATGTTGTCGCTCTATATCAGCACTGCTGTGTTTCTCTTCGGCACTCGGCCTGCGGCCTCGTGCCTACGACCGAATCACAGCAGTGCTGATATAGAGCGACAACATGCTCCCTCTCGTGTGATATTGCTTAAGTGAGAGATATATGGTATGTATGCTATGTTAATGTGAATTTCAAAATAAGACTTCAAACTATTTCTCCTAGGACAGCCTTCATGGATGATAGAGTCAATGTAACATTTATTCTTATTGATGGCTATGTGGAACTGCACAAATACCGATACCTTTATTTTGTGATAATGTTAACAGTGTACATTCTGATAATATGCAGTAATTCTACTATTGTTTATCTGATCTGGAATCACCAAAACCTCCACGAACCGATGTACATTTTCATTGCTGCCTTGCTCATCAACTCTGTTCTTTTCAGCACCGCTACCTACCCCAAACTTTTAATCGATTTTTTATCTGAACGACAAATAATCTCATATTCAGCTTGCCTCTTCCAGGCCTTTGCATATTATTCTCTGGCTTCTTCAGAGTTTTTACTACTGGCGGCTATGTCTTATGACCGCTATGTGTCTATATGCAAACCTCTGCAATATCAAACCATCATGACACAGACTAATGTGAATGTTTTACTGGTTGTAGCTTGGCTTGTGCCTGCCTGTCAAGTTGCTGTGTCGGCTATTTTGGGCGCTAAGAAAAAACTCTGTTATTTTACTCTGAAGGGGATAATGTGTAACAGCACATTTCAGACACTGCACTGTGTGAGGTCTACAGTGCTGAATATATATGGTTTGTTTATTCTTGTAAATTTGATAATTGCACCTACGATTTTTATACTATTCACATACACAAGGATATTTATAATTGTATATAGAAGCAGTAGAGAAGTGAGGAGAAAAGCAGCCCAGACATGTTTACCACATCTGATAGTTTTAATCAACTTCTCAAGTTTGACTGTATACGATGTGCTTTTACTGCGAATGGGTAACGAGTTTCCCAAAATTGTTCGTTTCCTAATGACTTTACAATTGCTAATGTATCATCCTCTATTTAACCCGATCATATATGGGCTGAAAATGAAAGAAATCTACAAACACCTCAAGAGTTTGTTTTGTAAAATGCCCTAATGTATTTACACTCATAATTGTTGGATTATTTTTGTATTTATATATGTGTTTAGAATTTGTGTTTTAAAGGTGCACTATGCCGCTTCAGAGGAGGGGGATTTGTTTACATTCACAGAGCCTGCAGTTAGTTTACTAAACATATTTTCTCTACATGTAATTCTTAGTATTGAATAATTCTATCATCAAAACTAAATTATTTTGAGGAACCTGGAACCAAAAGTAAGACTAGAATATGTTTGTAAACCAAACTGTGTGCCTGCTGCTGTAAACAACAACAGTGAATAGTAACTTTTCAGGAAGCTTTCCTACTTCAGTGTTCCAGGGATCACATTTTCCTGTGAGGAAAGTTTGTTTATTCAGTTATGAGAATATACCTTAGAAAGTGTTCACTTCTCTGACACAACCAAAAGTCACATAGTGCACATTTAAGAGTTTGTTTTGCATAATGCCCTAATGTAGTAACACTGATAACTGTTGAATAGAGAAAAAACATCTTCACAATTTGTGTTTTAATAACATGGAACGAGCTGCCAGAGTATGTGCTGAGGCCGCCTTTAGTTAACTCCTTCTAGAATAAGTTTGATACATTTAGTTTGTCAAAGGAAGTCATGCAGGCCTACTTGGTTTTATGAATACAGATTCCCCAATCATTTTTTAATATTATTTTTCTTTACTAGGCAGATTTGGAGAGTTGAAATGGGGCAGACAGGGGGAGACATGCAGAGAACTGAGTCGGACTCCAACACCTGCTCTAACCGCTGTGCCACGAGCGCCCCCTAGTTTCCCCAATATGTTTAAATTAGTCTGAAACTATAGAAGAGTAATTAAGTTAAATAGACTGTATAGAAAATAACTATATTGTCAGTCAGGTCATTTTCACTGCAGCTATTCCACATCAATGTCTTGACTCTAAATGTATAATGTCTAATCTTGAATCTTGATGTATTTTCTTTGTTTTTACTATCTCTTAAATGCAATTTCTAATGTCTAATCTTGATGTATTGTATGCCCCTGTAAAGCACTTTGAATGGCCTTGAATGGTCTGAATTGTGCTATAGAAATAAACTTGCCTTGCCCTACAACTAAAGAGCTGCTTTGTAAATTCTTTTCATGTATAACTCCTATAAACAACTCAAGAGTTTGTTCTCTTAAACCAAAGTTATGAGAAGTTTTAAAAGTTATTTGAATTTTAAAGATTTCAAAAATACTTATTGTCATATTTCCTGTAAAACAGGTAATTGTACAATGACTATTTGTTGTGAGCGATGCCACTGGCTCACAGATGGTTCAGGGGCAGGTACAAAACCTGAAGTCTGTATTTTAAGGACAAATATGAATCTAATGTGAGAAGCTTAACCTGCGAGTCTGCAGCCATGTCTGAACTGTGACAGCTGTCACCTGTCACGTCCCAAACAGTGTATTCATAATATCATCCCCCTCATCTTCCCTTGATGTTCCAGTGATATTTGGATGTTATGTAGGCTACTGTACCCATAAAGAGAAACTGAAGGGTTGTAGGCTATAGCGCCTTTCATATGGTAAACGTCATACTTACACACTTAGACTTAGACTTGTTTTTATTGTCATTCAATAAATGCATTAGTGCACATATTAAACAAAGTCTCTTTACCTTGGCTCATGGTGGATTGAACACAGAATATAAAAAGGTGGCATGAAGTAAAAAAAATTGTTAAAATACTAAGAGTGTGTGTTTGTGGGGGGGGGGGGGGGGCGGTGGATGGTTTATTAATTTTCCGTTGGTGTTCAACAGTCTAATGGCCAAGGGGAAGAAACTGTCACCAGGCCCGGTTGCAGAACATAATGACTCGGGGTGCATCTGACATTAGAAGGGGTGCAAACAAAATGAATTATACAATATGAGAAATATTTCAATGTATAATTTCTAAACTTCACTATACCAACGATGTTTATTTAACGTAGTAATCTCCCACTTTGTCTAAACTGGATTTTTATATAGCGATGTTCACAAGCCCTGAAAAAGGTGTCATGTCAGAAACTAATTCCCTGTAGGGTATTCTGGGGGTATACCCCCCAGAACATTTTCTTGTGTTTTTAACATCTAATCGAAGCATTCTGGGGAAAAGAATAAAAGAAAAAGTCAACATTTATTATATTTAAGATGAATAGTAAAATGAACAAAACAACATAACTTGCTAGCAGCCGGATGCTTAACAACTGGACTGAGGGACGGATGACCACTATTGCTAATGTTATTGGGGGTACTATAATAATAATGGATTGGATTTTTATAGTGCCTTATTCCCTAGGGACTCAAAGCGCTTTATAGGGTTCCATTCATACGCACACAGTCATACCGGTGATGGTAAGCTACCATAGTAGCCACAGCTGCCCTGGGGCAGACTGAAGGAAGCGTGGCTGCCATTCCCACCACTCCGACCACCACCTCAAACATACAGCAGTCATACACATTCACACCCGGCAAGGTGGGTGAAGTGTCTTGCCCAAGGACACGACAACCATTACACTGGTGGCCGGGCGGGAATTGAACTGCTAATTCTTGGATCATTGGCCAACCCGCTCTACCACCTGAGCCACAGCCGCCCCACAAACTAGCCAAATATCTTGCTTAAAAAATAAACCTTTATTTATAAAATTCTGCTATTACTAAGAATATGTAACATTTAAATGTAGATAATTTAAACTACATACAAAAAACAAAAACATTATTTTCATTTTTTTTCCTGTAGCTGTTGTGGGCAGTAGATGCAGTGCTGCTGGCGATTGGTGATGAACATCAATCTTACATGTCTGTCATTCACACATAGGCCTACATCAGGGGAATAGACAGTCCATATGATTGTACCTTGACCGGCTTTCACCGGTCTTATAAAAGGGGAACAAACTCAGCTGTTGATCGCTCGTTAACTCGCTGTCTGCTGGGTCTGCTGCTGGGCCCGGCCCGGGAGGGGGACGCCCTACCAACTGAGCTAAAGGCCCCCCCTATTTGGCTCCATCTATCTTCCCATCAACTCTAACCAGCTTCCCTGTACCTGCTGAAGAAAAGCATCTCCATACCATGATGCTGCCACAACCATGTTTCACAGTGGTGATGGTGTGTATAGGGTGGTTTGTAGTGTTACTTTCGGCCACACATTGCATTTTGCATTCAGGCCAAAAACTTCACGTCTGGTCCCATCTGACTATGCATGGCTTTTGGCAAGGGTTGGAGGAAGGTGTTCTGTTCAGATGAGATCAAAATTGAAGTTATTGGCCTTAATGCAAAATGCAATATGTGGTGGAAAACTAACATTGCACATGCGTGCCTACAAGTACAGGAGATTCACAAGGTGCATGCGGGCAGCACCGGAATGCAAATCCTCCCTTATCTGCACGATTGTTATTATTTGCACTTCGACCCGGGAGCGGGCAGAGCAGACACCACGGCCCTCCTAGGCCATGTGGAAAGGTTGGGTCTTACAGTCAATTATGGCAAAAGTTGTCTAATACCCAGACAGGAGGCTCTGTTCCTTGGCATTACCCTGGACTCCGCCCAGATGCTTGCCTTCCCGTCCCCGCGGCAGGTAGAGGACATACTCCAGCTCATCAGGGTAAGGTGCAGCCTTTGCCTCAGGCTGTTGGGGATGTTGACGTCAGTAACGGCAATAGTGCCACTGGACGTCCTCCACTTGCGAACGTTCCAAGTTTGGACCAATGGCCTCCACTTCAATCCAAGGTGGCACAGATCCAGGATAGTCACTGTCAGGTTGGCCAGTTAATGCCACCTGGCATTACAACCCTGGCTATGTACCTTCCAGGGCCACAGAACACGGTGGCAGACTTTCTTTCGCGGCAGAAACCTCCGTCGGGGGAGTGCAGACTCCACCCAGAGGTAGTAGAGGCAATATGGAGCAAATATGGCACAGCAGAGGTGGACCTGTTTGCTTCAGAGTTGCCCTCTCTGGTTCTCTCTGTCAGAGACGAGTCCTTTGGGACAGGACTCCTTGACACATCCATGGCCACGTCAGCTCCTTTATGCCTTCCCGCCTTTTCCACTGGTAGGGTTAACTCTGCACAGAGTTCAGAAGGGGAACCACAGACTCCTGCTGGATCAGGCGCAGCTGAAATGGCTTTGGCAAAGGTTGCCTTTCTTCTAGCGATTGCATCAGCCAAGCGTGTGAGTGAACTTCATGCGTCGTCATTGAGTGAACAGTGTACACGCTGGAACTCAGATGGCACAGGGGTGGCACTGTGGCCTAACCCATAATTTTTCCCAAAAGAGGCTGCCTTTGGCCCATTGTAATCAGGTCATAGAGCTAGCATCTTATGGCCCCTCACACCCACCGGATAAGGAAGCTTGTTCAGCAGAACTACTCTGCCCGGTGAGAGCCTTGAGATGTTACATACAGGAAACTGCTGGTTTTCCCCAGTCTGATGGCCTGTTTGTCTGCTAGGGGGGCGAGAGGAAGGGGCAAGCGCTGTCCAGACAGAGGCTTTCCAAGTGGGTGGTGGAGGTCATTCCACCAGGAGTGTCTCCACTTCCTGGGCAGCACTAAGAGGAGTGCCTCTAAGTGAGATCTGTGCAGCGGCCTCCTGGGCTTGAACGTGCACCTTAGCCTGATTTTACAGGGTCAATGTAGCTGCTCGCCACGCACTGGCTGCAGCTGTTTTCCAGGAACCCTCAGGCCCTTCCTAATAGGTGGGTACAGGATTCCTCGTGACTATGTTGGTAATAGTCATCCAGTGTTAAGCACTGCCTCAGTAAGAATTAGATAGAACGAGAGTTACGTATGTAACTACAGTTCTATGAATTCTTGATGACCAGCAGATTTCTCTGTCACTCAGAATTTTGCAAGAAGATACAAGGGACATCTTTGAGAGTGACGCGGGCTTATATAGACGAGCGGCCCAACGTCATCCCCGGTCACGGGACTTTGTTGATATTAAATACTCGACATGTGCATGGATGGATATCATCCAGTGTTAAGCACTGGTCTGGTTTATAGACACTCCAACCAAAATTGTTCTATAGACCCTTACCTTAGAACTCTGTCTGTGTTCATTCTAGCGACCCCTTTGGACAAAAGCGGTAGTATTTTTACCACTCCTGCTGTTGTTCTTGGGTTAGTGTACCCATGACAAAGGCATAAGGAAAAACTAAATAAAATCATATTCTGACCTTGGTGCAGACTTTAAAGGTGTTTTTAGGACATATTCTCATAACTGAATAAACTTTCCTCACAGGAAAATGTGATCCCATGATCTTGTAGTTAGAAAGCTTCCTGAAAAGTTACTGTTTCACTGTTGTTGTTTACAGCAGCAGGGCCCACAGTTTGGTTCACCAACATATTCTAGTCTTATGTTTGGTTCCAGGTTTCTCAAAAAAATAGTTTTGATTTATGATGAAAGAATTATTCAATACTAAGAATTACATGTAGAGACAATATGTTTTGTAAACTAACTGCAGGCTCTGTGAATGTAAACAAACCCCCTCCTCTGAAACTGCATAGTGCAACTTTAACTGGGCATTGCAAAACAGACAATAACACCATTAAGGTTTAAGTGCAACTTTAATTGGGCATTGCAAAACATGACATCAGACAATAACACCATTAAGTTTAAGGCCTCTAGAGTTCCATGAAAACTTAATGAGAACCATGGAGGTTGAAATATTCTGATAAAAACCCGCAGACTCAAACCGTTGACTTTCTGTGCTATCATGTGTTGATACGTGCTTGTAACTGTCATATACTGAGCAGTGAGAGATACATGGTATGTATGCTGTTAACATTAATGTGAACTTCAAAATAAGACTTGTAATATTTTCTCCTAGGACAGCCTTCATGGATGATATAGTCAATGTAACATTTCTTCTTATCGATGGCTATGTGGAACTGCACAAATACCGATACCTTTATTTCATGATGATGTTAACAGTGTATATTCTGGTAATATGCAGTAATTCTACTATTGTGTATCTGATCTGGAGTCACCAAAACCTCCACGAACCGATGTACATTTTCATTGCTGCCTTGCTCATCAACTCTGTTCTTTTCAGCACCGCTACCTACCCAAAACTTTTAATCGATTTTTTATCCGAAAGACAAATGATCTCATATTCAGCTTGCCTCTTTCAGTACTTTGCATACTATTCTCTGTCTGGGTCTGAGTTTTTACTACTGGCGGCTATGTCTTATGACCGCTATGTGTCTATATGCAAACCTCTGCAATATCAAACTATCATGACACAGACTAATGTGAATGTTTTACTGGTTGTAGCTTGGCTTGTGCCCGCTTTTCAAGTTGCTGTGCCGACTGTTTTGAGCGCAAAGAGAAAACTCTGTGCTTCTACTTTGAAGGGGATAATGTGTAACAGCACATTTCAGACACTTCACTGTGTGAGGTCTACAGTGCTGAATATATATGGTTTGGTTCTTTTAGTCACTGCGGTCATTTTGCCTATGATTTTTATACTATTCACATACACAAGGATTTTTATAATTACATATAGAAGTTGTAGAGAAGTGAGGAGAAAAGCAGCCCAGACATGTTTACCACATCTGATAGTTTTAATCAACTTCTCTTGTTTGATTGTATACGATGTGCTTTTACTGCGAATGGGGACAGACTTTCCCAAAATTGTTCGTTTCATAATGACTTTACAATTGCTAATGTATCATCCTCTATTTAACCCGATCATATATGGGCTGAAAATGAAAGAAATCTACAAACACCTCAGGAGTTTGTTTTGTAAAATGAGTTAATGTAATAACACTGGTAATTCTTAGATTATTTATTCTCATGTCTTTAGCATCTGTGTTTTGAAAGTGCACTGTGTAACTTCGGGTGGGTCAGAGAAGTGAACATTTTATGACCTATATTCTCATGACTGAATAAGCAAACTTTCCTCACAGGAAAATGTGATCCCAGGAACACTGTTTGAAGTTAGAAAGCTTCCTGAAAAGTTACTGTTTCACTGTTGTTGTTTACAGCAGCAGGGCCCACAGTTTGATTTACAAACATGTTATAGTCTTTTGTTTAGTTCCAGGTTCTCTTAATAATTTAGTCTTGATTTATGATGATATAATAATTCAAGACATAGAATTACATGTAGAGTAAATGTGTTTTGTAAACTAACTGCAGGCTCTGTGAATGTAAACAAATCCACCTCCTCTGAAACTGCATAGTGACCCTTTAATGTACTAACACTGGTAATAGATACATTTTTTATGTGTTTAGAATATGTGTTATGAGAGTTTGTTTTGCATAATGTCCTAATGTAGTAACACTGATAACTTTTGAATAGAGAAAAGATGACTTCACAATTTGTGTTTTAATAACATGGAACGAGCTGCCAGAGTATGTGCTGAGGCCGCCTTTAGTTAACTCTTCTAGAATAAGTTGGATACATTTTGTTAGTCAAAGGAAGGCATACAGGTTACAATAATTATTATAAATTATAAACATAGTAATTATGACATTTATCAAATGTTTTGACTTCTAACTTGTATAATGTGGTGAATTATTTTAAAGATTCATTCTTTTGGCTTTTTTTTTAACGCTTTCTGGACAGTGTGGAGAGACAGAGGTGAAATGTGTCAGAGAGGGGAATGACATGCAGAGAACGACCCGGGCTGGATTCTAACCCGGGTCTGCTGTGAAGAGGACTGAGACTCTATGGGAGGGCTCTTACCACTACACCACAAGCGCCCCCATATGGTCAATTATTTAGTTGTTCAGTTTTGAGAATTTGAGAAAATTTCAATAAAATCTCCAAAGTTGTGTTGTGATGATTCAGTAATGTAAACGCTGCAGTGCACTCCTTTTAAAACAAACAGCTCTGGAAAAAATTAAGAGACCAATCCTTGTGTTTATTCAATCTTCATCTTTACATTACTTAATGGAAATGCTCTAAATGGCAGCTTTTTTTGTTGGAAATATTGTCAATAGTTTATAGAGCAAAACCAAAATGTTAATTTTACTCAAAGATATGCCTATAAATAGCTAAACAAGAGACGCTGATTACTTGTGGTCTCTTTATTTTTTCAAGAGCTGTATATAAACACATCAGAACCTCTATTTAAGTTTGTCATACAATTTAATTTGAAAAAAAAACATACATTTTCTCCCCAGAAACAGTTAACAAGTAAAACTAGAAAACACATTTCCTGCTGGAAAAAAACTGACTCTAAGCTGGATAGCTGAGTATGAAGATTTTAAAATGTTTGAAAAGGTCTCATTAGTATGATAGGAGTTGAAAAGTTGAATATACACATTGTAAGCTATATTTAAAAATGTCAGTGTTTTGCTGCAATAATACAAAAGTTGAAAGACATGACAAAAATAAAATCTGAAATATTCATTTAATGGCTTGAATTTATATGAATCAGCTGAAGGAGTAGGAATATGTGGTAAAGTAAAAAAGGGTCTTATATGTATGAAAGGTAGTGAATAGTTGAACTCTCATAATGTAAGAATGATGTTGAATATTTTGAAATTTTAAAGATTTTTCTAGTTGAAATTCTAATTGAAAGACATGAACATTTTTAAAAAGTGTGAAATAGTCCTTTAATGTGCAGAGTAAAGGCTGAAATCCACCAGCTGCCTGTCCAGTCCACCACGCCAGTGGAGCTGTCAGGTTTTCACTTTAGTCAGTGTGTGAGCGTACACTAGCTCCGCTGCACCGTCTCTCTGCTCCACTGCTGCTCCAGCTGTCCAGTGAAATATAAACTGCTTCTATTTTCGCGTATGCCGGCGCTCGCCGCATCATTTGAGTGAGAGATCGAGAGAGACAGGAACACAGAAGCCGACAAAACAATAAAACATTCGGATAATAAGACAATCTGTGTTGACTGCAGGTAACGATCTCAAAACAGAGACACATACAAGTATGTCCACTGTTCTTTTACTTGTTCGGATGGGAACAATAACCTTCCGTGCGTTTGTTGTTGTGTAAATACAACATACAGAATCATTATCAAGCGTGATCGCCCGTCACTTTTAATTACCGCGGGAACTCCTTGATTTCGTGACTCCACCTGTCCGGAGGTGCTTGCCTTGCCCGCTTTGAAAACGGACCTGGTGGGTGTTTACGGACGTGGGCGCACGAAGCAAAACCGTAGGACAACGCACGCGCAGCCAGTGGAATTCCGGGGTAAGTCACCCAGCTCAGTGTGTGTCTAAATGAGGGCCTGTGATCAGGCAGACATCCCACCTGATAAGAGGCCTCGGAGAGGTCATTTCATCCAAAACTTCCTCTCAAACCGCTGCCTCTAACTAACGGACCGTGAGTCTAACTGACAAAATTAATTTAATGTTAGAACCTGAAGATGAAGACCCAGTGTGAAGATTGTGTCTCCAATGTGAGAAATGTGAACCAGAGCATGTTAAAAGTGTTTTACAGTCTGCCTTTGTCTCTGTTGACATGGGAGTCTACTGCCTCGTTTCCACCAAGCAGAGCGGGTCGGGTCGGAGTAGCTCGGTCCACTTATTTTGGCTTTTCATTTGCCAGAACTTGGGTAGGGTCCCAAAATAAGCGAGCTAAGCCTTCATGGGGCCCTAAGCAGCATTTGATTAGGGGGCCCCTGTCCAATGGTAGCGCTGCCCATATCATCAGCTAATGTTGAATTTCATTCATACACCCAGTGCTTTCCGCTAGTGCCTCCAATCTGTAGCTGAGTGAAAATAGTAGCCAGCCGAGATCCGACCTTCCTGGGGGGGTACGGGGCATGCCCCCCGGGAGATTTTTTTTTACCTTTTTAAAGTGAAATACATGAATCTGGTGCACTTTGAGAGGAAAATTAAGAGGCTAAATCTGAGGAAATTTCTGTGGAAAAAATAATTTGGAGACACTAGGTCGGATGAATTAGAAGCTATTGAAGATAGACACATGGATTTTCCATAAAAATATTAATTTAAAATAAAATATTATGCAGGGTCCTCTGGGTTGGGCTTGGTGCCCTTTTTTCTTTCACAGGACATATTTCTCTGTAATATAATGAGAGGGACAAAGCAGAAGAACTCTGTTGTCCAGCTATTTTTTTTCACAGACAAGGCTGAAATAGGCTAAGACTATACACAGTGCATGGGCAACTGAGGGCAGCCCCATTTCCAAATATATTTAAATAAACTCAATACACACTGTGCATGGACGTTAACGTGACGTGATTGTTATGATCCTGCTTGGGCATCTAGCCCTTGTGTTGTTTTTCCCTATTACCCTTTCTATGTGCTGGTCTAATTGCAGGGTTGGAGTCAGGTGTGCTGGAGTCAATCACCAGCATTCACAGCTGCCATCAATCATCATCAACTGCTCTTCATATACCCGGCCCTTCCTTCCAGACACTGCCAGATTGTAGATTCTGTTTCCACACAGTCAGTTCTCTCTCTCTCTAAGCTAACCTGTTTGCAGCTCCGCTTTTTGCATTTTTCCTGGCTAACTCCTGTTTTTATGCCACAGCTCTCCCAGCCTGACTCCAGCCACCAGCTCCAGCCCTCGCCCGCCAGCACTTCCTCTCTGACCTCTCTGCCTGCCTGCTCTAGCCCGCTCCCACTCAGCCCCCTGGACTTGCCCCGTTGCTCTCTCCCTGGAGCCCCCATGACAGCCAGCCTCCCCGCCGGATCACGGTCCTAACCTAAATAAATCTTCTTAATACTGATACTGTCTCCACGCCTCCTGATCCAGCCGTTACAGTGATCAGTTAACCTCAGATGAAATCCCAGATGAACTGATTCAATTATTAGGCTATTAACTATCTAGACCAACACATTGTATTCCTTTTTTTTGTATGAAAACTTACATTTGCATAATATGATGTTAATATAAAAAAATAAAAATAAAACTACCAGGACTCTGAAAGGGTGCCGAAAAGGTGGAGATACAGACTGCCGTCCGTTGATTGGTCGAAAGAATCATTTCCGCATTAAACCGCCATGTGTAGTCACCTTGGCAAGAGTGAAGAGAGTCTTGTGTTTAGTGAAACATGTCGGCGCAGCTCTGTTTATTGAGTGGGCCACACTGTCCCGCTGCTACGATGACACCATAGTTACGTAGCTGCCACGGCCAGCGCTGTTCGCTCACCGTCTGTGCATTTACCGGCGTAACATGCTCACAACACGGGGAGAATAAATATAGAAGTGGCTGGTTTTAGTAAAAACGAGAGATCGCTGCATGAGTTGACTTCTGCAGTACTAAGCCTATTGTGACCCCTCTATCTATCTATCTATCTATCTATCTATCTATCTATCTATCTATCTATCTATCCATCCTTCACACTGCAAAGCCGATTTCAATAGTGGCCATTTTGGAAGATGGGCAAAACATATTTTTTAAAATTTGGTCTGGTTTCTTGACACTTGAGACCACGATGGTTCTATAGACCCTTATCTTCAACGGAAAAATGAAAACTAAACTTTGCTATCAACTTGAAATGAAAATAAAAAGTTATACACAACCCCACACTATCAGCAATATTATAATTGCTCTCAAAGGACTTAAACCATAAGGAGTAGTTGACCATCTCAACATAATTATTGTGATATTGTATTTTGCCTCCTGGGTCTTAATACTGCGTTTACAGTGTGTGGCTGTATTCAGACCGTACTCCTGGGACTCTGGCCTATTGTTTACCACAGAACTGGACACTAATGACTCTCATTAACAAGCTGTGTGTGAGCGTGTGTGTGTGTGTGTGTGTGTGTGTGTGCGTGTGTGTGTGCGTGCGTGCGTGCGTGCGTGCGTGCGTGTATTGGTGTTGGATACAGTAACTGCAACAGGCTATTTAGAAAAAAACTTTTTTACAATTGTTTCCTTTCAGACACACACACACACACACACACACACACACACACACACACACACACACACTCCCTTGCATCACTTTTAGGAGAAACTTTCTGTTGTTTACTTTATTACCAAAGTTTGAACTTATGCAAGAGAGTGAAGGTTTTGCTTCACTGATGTCACAGTCAAACGTACATTACTCATCGCTACATCCACACATTCTAATAGATATTAATATTAAAGAGATACCGTAGTTCAGTAGTTTTGCAGTGTGTTTGTATTCAGTTCTTCTGCATAGTTAATGTATTACCTTATGGAGATGGCTAACAGACAGAGAGACAGACAGACACACAGACACACACACACACACACAGACACATGGACAGACAGACAGACAGACAGACAGACAGACAGACAGACACACACCGATAGTATCATTAGTCAGCATTGTACTGTTACAGAGGGGGCCTTACTTAAAATATAGATATCCCTTTAATTCTACACTAAATGTAAGATTTCTTCACTGCTTTAGTTTGCCACTGGACAGGCGGACAAACGTTTATTTTTGCACTTTTCTCAAGTGTAGTTTGGCAATTTATTACTAGTCTGGTCTTTGAACCAAACTTGAGTCTCATGTGTCATGGTGGTTACAGAAAAGCTTTCAGTCCGGAGTAAACAGGCAACCTTGGTCCGCCCTAAAGAGGTCCGGTCCTATCTACAAACCGGTAGTGTGGGGCCTTGTGTGGGTCATTTGTTGTTTTCATTTCTAATTGATGTGAAAGTTTTGTTTTCACTTCTAAATTGAAGGTAAGGGTCTATAAAACAGTGTTGGTCGTTTGTCAAGAAACCAAATCAAATTTATTTTTTAACCCGAATTAAAAGCTTGAAAAAATTCACGATTTCGATTGTGGCTATTTTGGAAGATGGGCAAAACAAAAGAAGAAAAAATTTTGGTCTGGTTTATTGACACTAGGGCTGGCCTGAATTATTCGAATATCCGAGTATTCGTTTGTTAAATTAGTATTCGGAGCTCAATTCAGTATTCGGAAAAAAAGTACCTCAAACTGCAACATATTTATTGAGAAAATAATACACAAGTTATACAACAATTGTAAAATACACATTAGACGTTCATTTAAAATATATCAAATGATTTGAACTTTGACCTAGTTGGCCGCTGTCCTTTCAGAGTGCGACCGGTGATATCAGCTGTAGGCTATGTGATGTTACCAGAGCGAGGCAAACTGTAAGCGGCACAAAGCGCAGGAGGGATAGAGAGATGAAGGAAGAATAGATTGTGTTCCTCTTAACGCAACATTAGCGCGATTTTGGAAGGAAAAGTTCGCTTGTTTGCGACAAGTTGGAGACTGCATTCGCGAGGGAGTCTCTAAACTGTCTCCAAACGTTCGTGGAGGTCTCAATTTCCTCGCATGAGTCGTAGAGCCGCGCAGTCCTGTCGCATGAATTTTGAACATGTTCAAAAAAAGTGTGCGACAAATCTAGTCTCAAACTAGTCTCAGATTCGTCGCATGTGTCTCAAGCGCGTTGCAAACCCTTCTCAATTTAGTTTCTGCGAGTCAGAAAGTGCGAGAAATGTGAGACAACTTTGTGAGGGTTTGGCGACATATGAAACTAAATTGTGACTGATTTGAGACAAAAATTAGACTGACATTCCGTTCGTGCGACGCTCGCCAGACGTTCGCGAGACATAAATACGACCTCCTGGCAAGTATTGGGCAGGACATTCGCAAACGTGTCGTGAGGAACCAACTCAGTGAGACTGCAAGTGAAAATTGTCGCTAATTCGCATATTTTGTCGCAATTTTGTGTCTCCAACTTGTCGCAAACAGTCGCAGCCCAGTGAGATAGGGGCTTTAGCTTACCTTAGCTGTTTGTTTACGTTTCTAATGCAGCGCTGCTATAGCCCATCATCAACAGTGACTTGCTTGATTCATTGGAATACGCGGTCAATAATGGATATAATATGGACACAAAAGACTATCAATATTGGATCTTTGTATGGATTTATAAATCCCTGAAAAGATGCACGTTCCGGGATTAATTGAAAAGCTCCTGTAAGGGTTGCGGTGACAGAGAGGCCAGCTGATTTGGAACGGAACACCAGCTGTTCGCTTCAACGGGGGAAAAGTAAGGAACTCCGACTATATTACGTTCAAAAGTTATTAAATCATCAACAAACTACAGCTTGCTGTCTCGGCTCACAAACTCGGTTTCAGTGAGTATTATTATTAATGTTGGATTTGATGGTGTGTTGAGTACCTGAATATTCGCTTGGAAAATCCAACGAATATTCGAAGCCTGTAAAATGGTATTCGGGCCCTAATTGACACTCCAACCAGAATTGTTTTATAGACCCTTACCTCCAATTAAAGGTGCTCCGAGGAACTTTAAGTTAATGTTAACTTTTGCAGCCCCTTTGGAAAAAAGCGGTATGTGTTTTTACTATGCCAGCTGTAGTTCCAGGGTGAGTGTACCGGGACAAAGGCATTAAGAAAAACTGTATAAAAATACCATTCTTTGCACTGATGGTCTCGTTTGCTGTTACATGTAATTTATGATCATCAGAGGAAAAATTTGACGGTTTCAGAAATATTTAAAAGTTCCTTGTAGCACCTTTAAGAAGTGAAAACTAAACTTTTGCATCCATTTCAAATGACTTTGGGTCCAGGCACCACACTACAATGAATGTCCAGTATAGGAGGACGCAGCCAATAGGTGATAAACACAGGACGTGTGTATATCATGGAAATTTCTTTAGTGCGGTTGCAAAACTACAATGTGAAACCAAACCTGAGCAGATCAAATCTATACAGGGGATAAAAAAAACTTGGTTGTGACCTTGGTGCAGACTTTAAATGTGCAACATGTAACTCTGGGTGTGTCAGAGAAGAGAACATTTTATAAGGTATACTCTCATAACTGAATAATCAAACTTTCATCACAGGAAAATGTGATCCCTGGAACACTGAAGTTAGAAAGCTTCCTGAAAAGTTATTGTTTCACTGTTGTTGTTTACAGCACCAGGGCCCACAGCTTGGTTCACCAACATATTCTAGTCTTACGTTTGGTTCCAGGTTCCTCAAAAAAATTGTTTTGATTTGTGATGATATAATTATTCAATACTAAGAATTACATGTAGAGACAATATGTTTTGTAAACTAACTGCAGGCTCTGTGAATGTAAACAAACCCCCCTCCTCTGAAACTGCATAGTGCAACTTTAACTGGGCATTGCAAAACATGACATCAGACAATAACACCATTAAGCTTAAGGCCTCTAGAGTTCCATGAAAACTTAATGAGATCCATGGAGGTTGAAATATTCTGATAAAAACTACCCGCAGACTCAAACCGTTCACTTTCTGTGCTATCATGTGTTGATACGTGTTTGTAACTTTCACATACTGAGCAGTGGGAGATACATGGTTTGTATGCTATGTTAATGTGAATGTGGATTTCAAAATAAGACTCATAATATTTTCTCCTGGGACAGCCTTCATGGATGATAGAGTCAATGTAACATTTATTCTTATCGATGGCTATGTGGAGCTGCAAAAATACAGATACCTTTATTTTGTGATGATGTTAACAGTGTATATTCTGATAATATGCAGTAATTCTACTATTGTGTATCTGATCTGGAACCACCAAAACCTCCACGAACCGATGTACATTTTCATTGCTGCCTTGCTCATCAACTCTGTTCTTTTCAGCACCGCTACCTACCCCAAACTTTTAATCGATTTTTTATCCGAACGACAAATAATCTCATATTCAGCTTGCCTCTTTCAGGTCTTTGCATACTATTCTCTGGGTGGGTCTGAGTTTTTACTACTGGCAGCTATGTCTTATGACCGCTATGTGTCTATATGCAAACCTCTGCAATATCAAACTATCATGACAAAGACTAATGTGAATGTTTTACTGGTTGTAGCCTGGATTGTGCCTGCCTGTCAATGTGCTGTGTCTGTCATTTTGAGCGCTAAGACAAAACTCTGTGCTTTTACTTTGAAGGGGATCATGTGTAACAGCACATTTCAGACACTGCACTGTGTGAGGTCTACAGTGCTGAATGTGTATGGTTTGGTTATTCTAGTAAATGTAGTAATTTCACCTACGGTTTTTGTACTATTCACATACACAAGGATATTTATAATTGCATATAGAAGTAGTAGAGAAGTGAGGAGAAAAGCTGCCCAGACATGTTTACCACATCTGATAGTTTTAATCAACTTCTCATGTTTGAGTGTATACGATGTGCTTTTACTGCGACTGGGGACAGAGTTTCCTAAAATTGTTCGTTTCATAATGACTTTACAATTGCTAATGTATCATCCTCTATTTAACCCGATCATATATGGGCTGAAAATGAAAGAAATCTATAAACACCTCAAAAGTTTGTTTTGTAAAATGAGTTCATTTAATAACACTGGTAATTCATAGATTATTTATTCTTCTGTCTTTAGCATCTGTGTTTTGAAGGTGCACTGTGTAACTTCGGGTGTGTCAGAGAAGTAAACATTTTCTGACCTATATTTTCATGACTAAATAAACAAACTTTCCTCACAGGAAAATGTGATCCCTGGAACACTGTTTGACGTTAGAAAGCTTCCTGAAAAGTTACTGTTTCACTGTTGTTGTTTACAGCAGCAGGGCCCACAGTTTGATTTACAAACATGTTATAGTCTTTTGTTTAGTTCCAGGTTCTCTTAATAATTTAGTCTTGATTTATGATGATATAATAATTCAAGACATAGAATTACATGTAGAGTAAATGTGTTTTGTAAACTAACTGCAGGCTCTGTGAATGTAAACAAATCCACCTCCTCTGAAACTGCATAGTGACCCTTTAATGTACTAACACTGGTAATAGATACATTTTTTATGTGTTTAGAATATGTGTTATGAGAGTTTGTTTTGCATAATGTCCTAATGTAGTAACACTGATAACTGTTGAATAGAGAAAAGATGACTTCACAATTTGTGATTTAATAGCATGGAACGAGCTGCCAGAGTATGTGCTGAGGCCGTCTTTAGTTAACTCCTTCTAGAATAAGTTGGATACATTTTGTTAGTCAAAGGAAGGCATACAGGTTACAATAATTATTATAAATTATAAACATAGTAATTATGACATTTATCAAATGTCTTATATTTTGAAATCCATGTGATTTATTCAATTGTTGTGTCTTCTAACTTGTATAATGTGGTGAATTATTTTAAAGATTCATTCTTTTGGCTTTTTTTTTAATGCTTTTTGGACAGTGTGGAGAGACAGTGGTGAAATGTGTCAGAGAGGGGAATGACATGCAGAGAACGACCCGGGCTGGATTCTAACCCGGGTCTGCTGTGAAGAGGACTGAGACTCTATGGGAGGGCTCTTACCACTACACCACAAGCGCCCCCATATGGTCAATTATTTAGTTGTTCAGTTTTGAGAATTTGAGAAAATTTCAATAAAATCTCCAAAGTTGTGTTGTGATGATTCA
The DNA here is from genome assembly GCA_026122265.1 of Ammodytes dubius. Taxonomy (NCBI): domain Eukaryota; kingdom Metazoa; phylum Chordata; class Actinopteri; order Uranoscopiformes; family Ammodytidae; genus Ammodytes; species Ammodytes dubius. The sequence goes on from CM047516.1 coordinate 30,556,663, forward strand.
GTAATGTAAACGCTGCAGTGCACTCCTTTTAAAACAAACAGCTCTGGAAAAAATTAAGAGACCAATCCTTGTGTTTATTCAATCTTCATCTTTACATTACTTAATGGAAATGCTCTAAATGGCAGCTTTTTTTGTTGGAAATATTGTCAATAGTTTATAGAGCAAAACCAAAATGTTAATTTTACTCAAAGATATGCCTATAAATAGCTAAACAAGAGACGCTGATTATTGTGGTCTCTTTATTTTTTCAAGAGCTGTATATAAACACATCAGAACCTCTATTTAAGTTTGTCATACAATTTAATTTGAAAAAAAAACATACATTTTCTCCCCAGAAACAGTTAACAAGTAAAACTAGAAAACACATTTCCTGCTGGAAAAAAACTGACTCTAAGCTGGATAGCTGAGTATGAAGATTTTAAAATGTTTGAAAAGGTCTCATTAGTATGATAGGAGTTGAAAAGTTGAATATACACATTGTAAGCTATATTTAAAAATGTCAGTGTTTTGCTGCAATAATACAAAAGTTGAAAGACATGACAAAAATAAAATCTGAAATTAATTAATTCATTTAATGGCTTGAATTTATATGAATCAGCTGAAGGAGTAGGAATATGTGGTAAAGTAAAAAAGGGTCTTATATGTATGAAAGGTAGTGAATAGTTGAACTCTCATAATGTAAGAATGATGTTGAATATTTTGAAATTTTAAAGATCCACGGCAGCGGAGCGGAGAGGTTTTCACTTTAGTCAGTGTGTGAGCGTCCACTAGCTCCGCTGCACCGTCTCTCTGCTCCACTGCTGCTCCAGCTGTCCAGTGAAATATGCACTGCTTCTATTTTCGCGTATCCCGGCGCTCGCCGCATCATTTTAGAGAGAGATCGAGAGAGACAGGAACACAGAAGCCGACAAAACAATAAAACATTCGGATAATAAGACAATCTGTGTTGACTGCAGGTAACGATCTCAAAACAGAGACACATACAAGCATGTCCACTGTTCTTTTACTTGTTCGGATGGGAACAATAACCTTCCGTGTGTTTGTTGTTGTGTAAATACAACATACAGAATCATTATCAAGCGTGATCGCCCGTCACTTTTAATTACCGCAGGAACTCCTTGATTTCGTGACTCCACCTGTCCGGAGGTGCTTGCCTTGCCCGCTTTGAAAACGGACCTGGTGGGTGTTTACGGACGTGGGCGCACGAAGCAAAACCGTAGGACAACGCACACGCAGCCAGTGGAATTCCGGGGTAAGTCACCCAGCTCAGTGTGTGTCTAAATGAGGGCCTGTGATCAGGCAGACATCCCACCTGATAGAGGCCTCGGAGAGGTCATTTCATCCAAAACTTCCTCTCAAACCGCTGCCTCTAACTAACGGACCGTGAGTCTAACTGACAAAATTAATTTAATGTTAGAACCTGAAGATGAAGACCCAGTGTGAAGATTGTGTCTCCAATGTGAAAAATGTGAACCAGAGCATGTTAAAAGTGTTTTACAGTCTGCCTTTGTCTCTGTTGACATGGGAGTCTACTGCCTCGTTTCCACCAATCAGAGCGGGTCGGGTCGGAGTAGCTCGGTCCACTTATTTTGGCTTTTCATTTGCCAGAACTTGGGTAGGGTCCCAAAATAAGCGAGCTAAGCCTTCATGGGGCCCTAAGCAGCATTTGATTAGGGGGCCCCTGTCCAATGGTAGCGCTGCCCATATCATCAGCTAATGTTGAATTTCATTCATACACCCAGTGGTAAATGGTAAATGGTAAATGGACTTGTATAGCGCTATATCTCCGTTATTCACAGACTCAGAGCGCTTTACACATTGTTTTTTGTACACATTCACCCATTCACACACACATTCATACACCAATAGCAGCAGCTACCACGCAGGGTAGGCTTTAGCACTACGGTGCTAAGCTAACTAAGCTAACTATCGGGAGCAATTTGGGGTTCAGTGTCTTGCCCAGGGACACTTCGACATGTGGCGGGGAGACGGGGGATCGAACCTCCGACCCTGCACACCAGAGGCGAGCTCCCTACCCACTTCGCCACTGCCGCCCGCTAGTGCCTCCATCTGTAGCTGAGTGAAAATAGTAGCCAGCCGAGATCCGACCTTCCTGGGGGGGTATGGGGCATGCCCCCCCAGGAGATTTTTTTTTACCTTTTTAAAGTGAAATACATGAATCTGATGCACTTTGAGAGGAAAATTAAGAGGCTAAATCTGAGGAAATTTCTGTGGAAAAAATAATTTGGAGACACTAGGTTGGATGAATAAGAAGCTATTGAAGAAAGACACATGGATTTTCCATAAAAATATTAATTTAAAATAAAATATTATGCAGGGTCCTCTGGGTTGGGCTTGGAGCCATTTTTTCTTTCACAGGACATATTTCTCTGTAACATAATGAGAGGGACAAAGCAGAAGAACTCTGTTGTCCAGCTATTTTTTTTTCACAGACAAGGCTGAAATAGGCTATAGACTATACACAGTGCATGGGCATTTCCAAATATTTTTAAATAAACTCAATACACACTGGCCCTCATTTATCAAACTTGCGTGGAAACTGGTGCAGATTCTGGCGCAAATACCTCCCTACGCCAGGTATCGCGTGGGATTTATCAAACAGTCGTATCTCGCCAATCTCGGCGTACGCCACGCCATTATTGATAAATGCGACGGCTGAAAACAATCGTACCACGCCCCTATATTTTCTCAGTTTAGAGGCCTCGCCCAAAGGTTTTGCGACATGGATATGCGCATTACGGTACAAAAGAGGAACTTATCTGAAGTAGAAATTGACAGAATAACAGCGAAAGTAGAAAAATAAAGAGTTTCATTTCGGAGCATTACAAGCGGCATCAAAGAACGACAGAAGGCAGCAGTTAGGAAGGAAATAACTGCTGCGGTCAACAGCGTTGGTGTTGACAACAAACGATCTCCAGCTGAGGATTTTGCATTTTAGGTTTACATATGGCTATTGCTCAAATGCTATAAAACAGCATATACAATTATATGTCGCCATTTCTTTGAATAGATGAAGAAAAAGTGGTTTGACTCAAAAATCGCCACTAAAAAAAGCGTGTTGCTGTTCTGAAATGCAACCAACTGAGGGTGCGGGCATAATATAAGTGGTAGAGGAGAAACAGACGCACCAACTGTCCGGTAATGGTCACCATAAAATAAATACAGGGCTGCAGAGATTTGAATGATTAGAATGTATTGGCCCTTTTAGATAGCACTACTCAAAAGGGTTGTAAAAACTAAAAAATAACACATTTTGCGTTTTACTGTATGACAGCACGAGTGGTCAGCCCGGCCGTCAGCTGCACAAGCCGAACCAGCAACGATCAGCTGTGAGAGCGCCCACTGTCCTGCTCCACTGTCCTGCTCCACCAGCAGATCGGAAAAACGCTCGCTCGCTTAAGCGATCAATGACACATTAAAAGAGGAATTAACATCTAAAAAGTGCGTCAAATAAATAAAATGTTAAGCTGAATGTTGTGCCGTATATTTTTTATCATAAAGAGCAGTGTAGGCCTACTATATTTAATACTGTGGCTAACATTTTGAATGAATGCAGCCCCCGTGCCTCAGTGTCCCCCCAGCTGCTCCAGACGGAGACAACTGCCCTTACGTAGTCCCATGCAGCGCTCCTAAGTGGCCGGTGTGTGCACTATTGAATCAGTGCTCCTACTCAGTTGCACACCATAAGCTGCACATTTTTAAGTGATTAATATCTTTATTTCGGTCTGAGCAAACACTGCATTTGTATTATCTTCTAATAATTGTCCAACAAAGTCATCGGCTATCCGGCACAGCCTGCACTGCGAGTCCATGCTGTTTACAAACTTGCGTACACGAGCTGAGAGCTGGCGTGGGATTTGAGCGTATCCTACGCTCACGTCCATATTGATAAATGCCGAGGTTTGCGTGGAAATGTACGTACACCCAAATTTCTGGTCTACGCAAGGTTGATAAATGAGGGCCAATGTGCATGGACGTTAACGTGACGTGATTGTTATGATCCTGCTTGGGCATCTAGCCCTTGTGTTGTTTTTCCCTTTCACCCTTGTCTATGTGCTGGTCTAATTGCAGGGTTTGAGTCAGGTGTGCTGGAGTCAATCACCAGCATTCACAGCTGCCATCAATCATCATCAACTGCTCTTCATATACCCGGCCCTTCCTTCCAGACACTGCCAGATTGTAGATTCTGTTTCCACACTGTCAGTTCTCTCTCTCTCTAAGCTAACCTGTTTGCAGCTCCGCTTTTTGCATTTTTCCTGGCTAACTCCTGTTTTTATGCCACAGCTCTCCCGGCCTGACTCCAGCCACCAGCTCCAGCCCTCGCCCGCCAGCACTTCCTCTCTGACCTCTCTGCCTGCCTGCTCTAGCCCGCTCCCACTCAGCCCCCTGGACTTGCCCCGTTGCTCTCTCCCTGGAGCCCCCATGACAGCCAGCCTCCCCGCCGGATCACGGTCCTAACCCCCTGCTGGTTACTTCCAAAATAAATCTTCTTAATACTGATACTGTCTCCACGCCTGTGTCCTCCTGATCCAGCCGTTACAGTGATCAGTTAACCTCAGATGAAATCCCAGATGAACTGATTCAATTATTAGGCTATTAACTATCTAGACCAACACATTGTATTCCTTTTTTTTGTATGAAAACTTACATTTGCATAATATGATGTTAATATAAAAAAATAAAAATAAAACTACCAGGACTCTGAAAGGGTGCCGAAAAGGTGGAGATACAGACTGCCGTCCGTTGATTGGTCGAAAGAATCATTTCCGCACTGTGTAGTCACCTTGGCAAGAGTGAAGAGAGTCTTGTGTTTAGCGAAACATGTCGGCGCAGCTCTGTTTATTGAGTGGGCCACACTGTCCCGCTGCTACGATGACACCATAGTTACGTAGCTGCCACGGCCAGCGCTGTTCGCTCACCGCCTGTGCATTTACCGGCGTAACACGCTCACAACACGGGGAGAATAAATATAGAAGTGGCTGGTTTTAGTAAAAACGAGAGATCGCTGCATGAGTTGACTTCTGCAGTACTAAGCCTATTGTGACCCCTCTATCTATCTATCTATCTATCTATCTATCTATCTATCTATCTATCTATCTATCTATCCATCCATCCATCCTTCACACTGCAAAGCCGATTTCGATAGTGGCCATTTTGGAAGATGGGCAAAACATAATTTTTTTAATTTGGTTTCTTGACACTTGAGACCACGATTGTTCTATAGACCCTTATCTTCAACGAAAAAATTAAAACTAAACTTTGCTATCCACTTGAAATGAAAATAAAAAGTTATACACAACCCCACACTATCAGCAATATTATAATTGCTCTCAAAGGACTTAAACCATAAGGAGTAGTTGACCTTCTCAACATAATTATTGTGATATTGTATTTTGCCTACTGGGTCTTAATACTGTGTTTACAGTGTGTGGCTGTATTCAGACCGCACTCCTGGGACTCTGGCCTATTGTTTACCACAGAACTGGACACTAATGACTCTCATTAACAAGCTGTGTGTGAGCGTGTGTGTGTGTGTGTGTGTGTGTGTGTGTGTGTGTGTGTGAGCGTGTGTGTGTGTGTGTGTGTGTGCGTGCGTGTATTGGTGTTGGATACAGTAACTGCAACAGGCTATTTAGAAAAAAACTTTGTTACAATTCTTTCCTTTCAGACACACACACACACACGCACACACACACACACACACACACACACACACACAAGAAAAGCAATCCCTTGCATCACTTTTAGGAGAAACTTTTTTGTTGTTTACTTCTTTACCAAAGTTTGAACTTGTGCAAGAGTGTGAACATTTTGCTTCACTGATGTCACAGTCAAACATACATTACTCATCGCTACATCGACACATTCTCATAGATATTAATATTAAAGAGATAATTCAGTATTTTTGCCAGTGTGTTTGTATTCAGTTCTTCTGCATAGTTAATGTATTACCTTATGGAGATGGCCATCAGACAGACAGACACACAGACAGACAAAAAACAAAAAAAAATTAAATTGTATTTTTTTTGTGATTTGAACATTTAAGAGAAGCAATTTGGTGTATTCTGGTGAAGAGAATTAAGGACAAAAAAAAACGTTGTCAGATGAATAGTAAAATGAGCAAAACAAGTTAGTCAGCCAACCTTCTTGACGTTTACAATACAAAGTGTGTAGGTAGCATATTTAGCAAGAAAAACGTTAAAAACAGCTTAGAAAAACGGTTAAAAATGCTGGCAAAACCAGCTTTAAATAAGACAGAAAATAACATGGAGCCTCAAATCAATCACACCAAATTCCCTTACAATAAACTAACTATTTATATTGTGGCAAACAGGATTTGCCTCATCTTTGTTACACAACCATCAATATAACACATAAGAATACACTCTGTCACCATAATTAATCTCGTGTTCACGCACTCACACACGCGCACGCACACACACACACCTCAGTCGTGCGCAGGAACATAATGGTGCAAAATGGGACGATAGTGGAGGAAGCAGGTGAGTGTGTTGTTTCGGCGGTGATCTGCTATAATCACTAAATATTAAAAAAAAAAAAAGGTGGGGGACCCACACTGGGTCTTGAAACGGGCCCCGAGATCGTTGAGACCGCCCCTGCCCGCTTGTCGTGCCGTGCGCTTTCTTTCTGCCCGGCCCCGCTCGCCTCTCCATTGAGAATGCATTAGTTGGCGCAACAAACGCCTCGGCCCGTGTGAAACGGCCTTAACTACTGAACGAACAAAATCAAATGAGGTTTTGGCATTTCCCCCCAAAAAACGGGACAAATTGTGTCCCGGGAGAGATTTATTTTTTCCCGGGACAGCTGGTGAAAAAAGAGAACAATTCTGGGAAAAACGGGACGGGTAGCAACACTAGTAGGCACATTAACACGGTAAAATAATAGTACAGCGGCTATTCCTGCAGATGCTCTGACTGACTGATGTCACCGCCCTTCAATGACAAACACTGTTTCTGATTGGCCAAATGACCGTCAAAGCTCATATGATAGGAGTTAACATCCGTCAATCATAGTTAGTCACTATGGTCACTCCATGTCCATGTTCCGCACAGCTCCGCACACACACACACAGCTGGCCATCAGCCCCCCCCAAAAAAAATATTTTCTCAACGGATCTCCACGAATCACATAGATGGCCATTTTCGTTTCCAAAACGGCGAATTTCGCCGGAAGGTGACGAGTTTGCATGCCTGTGTAATTTATAATCAGAGGAAAAATGAGACTGTTTCAGAAATAGTTCCTCGTAGCACCTTTAAGAAGTGAAAACTTTTGCAGCCAATAGGTGATAAACACAGGACGTGGGTATATCATGGAAAGTTATTTAGTGCAGTTGCAAAACTACAATGTGAAACCAAACCTGAGCAGATCAAATCTATATATCAATATATCTATCTATAAATCTATAAATCTATCTATAAATCTATCTTTGCTATACAGGGGATAAAAAAACTTGGTTCTGACCTTGGTGCAGACTTTAAATGTGCAATATGTAACTCTGGGTGTGTCAGAGAAGAGAACATTTTCTAAGGTATATTCTCATAACTGAATAATCAAACTTTCCTCACAGGAAAATGAAAATCCCTGGAACACTGAATTTAGAAAGCTTCCTGAAAAGTTACTGTTTCACTGTTGTTGTTGTTTACAGCACCAGGGCCTACTAAACTAAACGTTTGCATCAATTTAAAATTACTTGGGGTGCAAACTACAATCAATGGGATGAAGGCCTTGTAGGTGATAAATACAGGAATTCTTTAACGGTATTAAGAAAAACTATATAAAATTATATTCAGACATTGGTGCAGACTTTAAAGGTGTTTTAAGGATATATTCTCATAACTGAATAAACAAACTTTCCTCACAGGAAAATGTGATCCCATGATCATGTAGTTAGAAAGCTTCCTGAAAAGTTACTGTTTCACTGTTTTTGTTTACAGCAGCAGGGCCCACAGTTTGGTTTACAAACATATTCTAGTCTAACGTTTGGTTCCAGGCTTCCCCAAAAAATAGTTTTGATTTATGATGAAAGAATTATTCAATACTAAGAATTACATGTAGAGACAATATGTTTCGTAAACTAACTGCAGGCTCTGTGAATGTAAACAAACCCCCCTCCTCTGAAACTGCACAGTGCAACTTTAACTGGGCATTGCAAAACATGACATCAGACAATAACATCATTAAGTTTAAGGCCTCTAGAGTTCCATGAAAACTTAATGAGATCCATGGAGGTTGAAATATTTTGATAAAAACTACCCGCAGACTCAAACCGTTCACTTTCTGTGCTATCATGTGTTCATACGTGCTTGTAACTTTCATACACTGTGCAGTGAGAGATACATGGTTTGTATGCTATGTTAATGTGAATGTGAACTTCAAAATAAGACTTTTCTTCTCCTAATAATTAATATTTTCTCCTAGGACAGCCTTCATGGATGATAGAGTCAATGTAACATTTATTCTTATCGATGGCTATGTGGAACTGCACAAATACCGATACCTTTATTTTGTGATACTGTTAACAGTGTATATTCTGGTAATATGCAGTAATTCTACTATTGTGTATCTGATCTGGAGTCACCAAAACCTCCATGAACCGATGTACATTTTCATTGCTGCCTTGCTCATCAACTCTGTTCTTTTCAGCAGTGTTAACTACCCCAAACTTTTAATCGATTTTTTATCCCAACGACAAATAATCTCATATTCCGCTTGCCTCTTTCAGGTCTTTGCATATTATTCTCTGACTGGGTCTGAGTTTTTACTACTGGCGGCTATGTCTTATGACCGCTATGTGTCTATATGCAAACCTCTGCAATATCAAACCATCATGACAAAGACTAATGTGAATGTTTTACTGGTTGTAGCCTGGATTGTGCCCACCTGTCAATGTGCTGTGTCTGTCATTTTGAGCGCTAAGACAAAACTCTGTGCTTTTACTTTGAAGGGGATCATGTGTAACAGCACATTTCAGACACTGCACTGTGTGAGGTCTACAGTGCTGAATGTATATGGTTTGGTTGTTCTAGTAAATTTGGTAATTTCACCTACGATTTTTATACTATTCACATACACAAGGATATTTATAATTGTATATAGAAGTAGTAGAGAAGTGAGGAGAAAAGCAGCCCAGACATGTTTACCACATCTGATAGTTTTAATCAACTTCTCATGTTTGACTGTATACGATGTGCTTTTACTGCGAATGGGGACAGAGTTTCCCAAAATTGTTCGTTTTATAATGACTTTACAATTGCTAATGTATCATCCTCTATTTAACCCGATCATATATGGGCTGAAAATGAAAGAAATCTACAAGCACCTTAAGAGTTTGTTTTGTAAAATGAGTTAAAGTAATAACACTGGTAATTCTTAGATTATTTATTCTCATGTCTTTAGCATCTGTGTTTTGAAGGTGCACTGTGTAACTTCGGGTGTTTCAGAGAAGTGAACATTTTCTGACCTATGTTCTCATGACTGAATAAACAAACTTTCCTCACAGGAAAATGTGATCCCATGATCTTGTAGTTAGAAAGCAGGGCCCACAGCTTGGTTCACAAACATATTCTAGTCTAACGTTTGGTTCCAGGTTTCCCCAAAAAAATGTTTGATGATATAGAATTACATGTAGAGTAAATGTGTTTTATACACTAACTGCAGGCTCTGTGAATGTAAACAAATCCACCTCCTCTCAAACTGCATGTTTCAGCTAGAAGTTATTGTCTAGGTTTGTGTCTTGGCACTGAAGAACTTGAGCACACTCTGCTGGTCAAATCTGAGAATGTAGTTTAAAGGTGCACTGTGTCACTGTGTGTCAGGCAGAGAAGTGAACATTTTCTAAGGATTATTCTCATAAAACAAATGTGTGATCCCTGGAACACTGTTTGAAGTTAGAAAGCTTCCTGAAAAGTTGTTTCACAGTTTGGTTTACAAACATATTCTAGTCGTATTTGGTTCCAGGTTTCTCAAAATAATTTAGTCAAATACTAAGAATTACATGTAGAGTAAATACGTTTTTGTAAACTAACTGCATGCTCTGTGAATGTAAACAATTCCACCCCCTCTGAAACTATGTAGTGACCCTTTAGTGTACTAACACTGGTAATAGATAATTTTTTCTTATGTATTTAGAGTAGCCTATGTGTTATACAGTCCCCTCCAATAGTATTGGAACAGTGAGGCCAATTCCTTTATTTTTGCTGTAGACTGGAAACATTTGGTTTTTGACACCAAAATATGAAGATGAGGCAATAAATCAACATTTCAGCTTTCATTTCCAGGTATTAACATCTGGATCTGATACACAACTATGAAGAAAGCATTATTTGAAAAGGAGGTGAGCAAAAGTATTGGAACAGATAGAATTAAAATACATTTAAGTGAATAAGCCTTAATGTTTTGTTGCAATCCTGGAAAAGCATCAAAAAAGAAGAAGGCAAAAGTGTTGTGATGTCAATGGGTTACAGGCTTGATGCAGTTATTGCAAGGGAAGGATTTGCAACAAAATATTAAGTCTTATTTACTTTAATTTATTTTAAGTGTATCTATTTACTCTGAAGGGGATAATGTGTAACAGCACATTTCAGACACTGCACTGTGTGAGGTCTACAGTGCTGAATATATATATGGTTTGGTTATTATAGTAAATGTGGTAATTTCACCTACGATTTTTATACTATTCACATACACAAGGATATTTATAATTGTATATAGAAGTTGTAGAGAAGTGAGGAGAAAAGCTGCCCAGACATGTTTACCACATCTGATAATATTAATTAACTTCTCAAGTTTGACTGTATACGATGTGCTTTTACTGCGAATGGGGACAGAGATTCCCAAAATTGTTCATTTCATAATGACTTTACAATTGCTTATGTATCATCCTCTCTTCAATCCAATTATATACGGGCTGAAAATAAAAGAATTATACAAACACCTTAAGAGTGTGTTTTATAAAATGCCTTGATGTTCTTAGACTGGTAATTCATAGATTATTTATTCTTATGTCTTTAGCATCTGTGTTTGAAGGTGCACTATGAAACTTCGGGTGTTTCAGAGAAGTGAACATTTTCTATGGTATATTCTTATAACTGAATAAATAAACTTTCCTCACAGGAATATGTGACATTGTTTGAAGTTAGAAAGCTTCCTCAAAAGTTACTGTTTCACTGTTGTTGTTTACAGCAGCAGGGCCCACAGTTTGGTTTACAAACATATTCTAGTCTTTTGTTTGGTTCCAGGTTCTCTGGTAATAAGATACATTTTTTTATGTGTTTAGAATATGTGTTATAAGAGTTTGTTTTGCATAATGTCCTAATTTAGTAACACTGATAACTGTTGAATAGAGAAAAAACATCTTCACAATTTGTGTTTTAATAACATGGAACGAGCTGCCAGAGTATGTGCTGAGGCCGCCTTTAGTTAACTCCTTCTAGAATAAGTTGGATACATTTAGTTTGTCAAAGGAAGGCATGTTCAACTGTAGATTCTTCTTCGTAATAATGACAATTATCACGTTGTTAATTTTTTTTAATTGATGTGAATTATTCAATTGTTGCGACTTCAAATTTGCATATTATGGTGAATTATTTTAAAGATGAGTTTTTGGGCATTTTTGTAATGATTTTATTAGACAGTTTGTAGAGACAGAGATTAAATGGGGTAGAGAGGGGAATGACATGCAGAGAACGAGCCGGGCTGGATTCTAACCCGGGTCTGCTGTGAAGAGGACATACACACAGACAGACAGACAGACAGACAGACAGAGAGGGGAATGACATGAAGAGAACGACCCGGGCTGGATTCTAACCCGGGTCTGCTGTGAAGAGGACTGAGACTCTATGGGAGGGCTCTAATCACACACCACAAGCGCCCTGATGGTCAGAGAATGAGAATTTGAGAACATTTCAATAACATTTTTAAAGTTACAGTTTTGTGTTGTGATGATTCGGTAAAGTGAAACTATGGTGGCCTATTAGTGCCACTATAGACGGAGGTATTTATTTAAGAAAACTTGAAACGTTTAATTATGAGGTCATTCATAGCAGACATACTCCACTCCTTTTAAAATAAAATAAATTTTTCTGCATGTGTGCATATATATATATAAACACAACAGAAACTCTATTTAAGTTTGTCATACATTTTAATTTGAAAGAAAAACATACATTTTCTACCCGGAAACAGTTAAACGGTAAATATAACATTCTATCCTACTATATCAGTGGTTTATACCTCATAACATATGATGGAGAAAATGTTTAGAGCAATATGTTTCGCAAAATGTGTTCTGTGGGGTCTCGGTGGCACATTGGTATCACTGACACACCCCTCCACTGGTTTAAATTATATCTCTCTGGCCGCACTCAGTTCATCCAACTCAAAACTTTCAAATCCCAGTCTCTTCCAGTCACTACCGGTGTTCCCCAGGGTTCTGTCCTTGGCCCCCTCCTGTTCATCATCTATCTACTTCCCCTTGGCCCTATTTTCCGTAAATTCAACATCCATTTTCACTGCTACGCGGATGACACCCAGCTCTACATATCCACCAAGCCCACTTCTACCCTTCCTCCCACCTCCCTCTCCGATTGCCTACAAGAAATAAAATCCTGGTTCACCAGCAACTTCCTCAAACTCAACAGCAATAAAACAGAAGTTCTCATCGGCACCAAATCAACCCTCAAAAAACCTGTCAGCTTTTCCATCACTATCGACAACACCTCAGTCTCCCCCTCCCCTCAGGCTAAGAGTCTGGGTGTCATCCTCGACAGCACACTATCTTTTCAAGCACACATCAATAACATCACCAGGTCTGCCTATTACCATCTCCGCAACATCAACCGCCTCCGCCCATCCCTCACACCCCATAGCACAGATATCTTGGTTCACACCCTGGTCACTTCCCGCATTGATTATTGTAAATCCCTCCTCTTCGGTCTCCCCCTCAAGTCCATCCGTAAACTCCAACTGGTCCAGAACTCTGCCGCCCGTATCATCACCAGAACCCCCTCCATTAATCACATCACTCCTGTCCTCCAGCAGCTTCACTGGCTCCCGGTTAAAACCCGCATCCACTACAAGATTCTGCTCCTCACCTTCAAGGCCCTCCACAACCTCGCCCCTCCATACATCTGTGAACTCCTGCACACCAACACCCCCACCCGCACTCTCCGGTCCTCCTCTTCCACCCAACTTACTGTTCCACCCGCCCGTCTGGTTACCATGGGGTCCAGGGCATTCAGCCGATCTGCCCCCCACCTCTGGAACACCCTCACACCTGTCATCCGTAACTCCGACACTCTTTCCACATTAAAGACCCATCTAAAAACCCATCTTTTTAAACTGTCATATTCCATATAATTCATTGTCTACCACCCATCTCACCACCCTTGTGTAAATTGTTTTAATGTGTCTTGCTCTTGTTTTTTATCATTGTTGATTTTGTTTTTTAACTATGCCCTGTAAGGTGACCTTGGGTGCTTTGAAAGGCGCCCTCAAAATAAAATGAATTATTATTATTATTATTATTACATTCGGTCCTTTCGGGGCCAGGGAGCGATTCAACCACTTTTTTGAGTTGCCGTGCTCTGTCCGTCTGTAAATTATAGATGTCTTAAGTTCAACGTCCCGTAGAAAAAGTTAAAACCGCCCAGAGAACAGGCTCCAGTGTGCCAAAGCGTGTTGCCTGGTGGGTTAATACTTCACACTTGGAGCTCAAGTGTCTCAAATGGGATGTTTGCATCCCAGAGGTTGTGTGTTCAAATCCTTATCTGGGAATTTGGACATTTTCAAGTCAAATACTCGCGGCAAAGAGATAAAACTGTGCAGAGAAAGTTTGTTGTAGTTTCGTTAACAGTCAAAAGGGGTGAAGAGTGAAGAGGGCAAGGCAAGCTTTAACTTCAAACTTTTGACCAATCAGTGAACAGCTTTATGATGTCATGTTTTCCAAAGTTCCGGCCTCCAGAGTTTGAGTGAGTTGTTGTTTACGTGCAGATATCTTTCAGTGGCGACTTTAACTTAATTAGATCCATGGAGAGTGAAGCAATCATCTGATAAAAATACTATCTAGAAACTTAGGCAGTTCATTTCGATGGGAACACTGTGGGTGAGACTCTCCCTTACAGGTTACACTGTTATTGAGTTACGGATATTTCATTTACATTTGTCTGGCAATAATTCTTCATTAACTTAATGGACAATGATTTAAATGTAACTTATTTTATAACCTTTGCTGGGCATGTGGAAGTGGAAAAATACCGATACCTTTATTTTGTGATACTGTTAACAGTGTACATTCTGATAATATGCAGTAATTCTACTATTGTGTATCTGATCTGGAGTCACCAAAACCTCCACGAACCGATGTACATTTTCATTGCTGCCTTGCTCATCAACTCTGTTCTTTTCAGCACTGCTACCTACCCCAAACTTTTAATCGATTTTTTATCCGAACAACAAATGATCTCATATTCCGCTTGCCTCTTTCAGGTCTTTGCATACTATTTCTCTGACTGGGTCTGAGTTTTTACTACTGGCGGCTATGTCTTATGACCGCTATGTGTCTATATGCAAACCTCTGCAATATCAAACCATCATGACAAAGACTAAGGTGAATGTTTTACTGGTTGTAGCTTGGCTTGTGCCCACCTGTCAATGTGCTGTGTTGGTTGTATTAAGCTCCAAGAAAAAACTCTGTGCTTTTACTTTGAAGGGGATCATGTGTAACAGCACATTTCAGACACTGCACTGTGTGAGGTCTACAGTGCTGAATGTATATGGTTTGGTTATTCTAGTAAATGTAGTAATTTCACCGACGATTTTTATACTATTCACATACACAAGGATATTTATAATTGCATATAGAAGTTGTAGAGAAGTGAGGAGAAAAGCAGCCCAGACATGTTTACCACATCTGATAGTTTTAATCAACTTCTCATGTTTGACTGTATACGATGTGCTTTTACTGCGAATGGGGACAGACTTTCCCAAAATTGTTCGTTTCATAATGACTTTACAATTGCTAATGTATCATCCTCTATTTAACCCGATCATATATGGGCTGAAAATGAAAGAAATCTATAAACACCTCAAGAGTTTGTTTTGTAAAATGAGTTAAAGTAATAACACTGGTAATTCTTAGATTATTTATTCTTCTGTCTTTAGCATCTGTGTTTTGAAAGTGCACTGTTTAACTTCGGGTGGGTCAGAGAAGTGAACATTTTATGACCTATATTCTCATGACTAAATAAACAAACTTTCCTCACAGGAAAATGTGATCCCTGGAACACTGTTTGAAGTTAGAAAGCTTCCTGAAAAGTTACTGTTTCACTGTTGTTGTTTACAGCAGCAGGGCCCACAGTTTGATTTATTAACATGTTATAGTCTTTTGTTTAGTTCCAGGTTCTCTTAATAAATTAGTCTTGATTTTTGATGATATAGAATTACATGTAGAGTAAATGTGTTTTATACACTAACTGCAGGCTCTGTGAATGTAAACAAATCCACCTCCTCTGAAACTGCATAGTGACCCTTTAATGTACTAACACTGGTAATAGATACTTTTTGTTATGTATTTAGAGTAGCCTATGTGTTATAAGTGTTTGTTTTGCATAATGTTCTAATGTAGTAACACAGATAACTGTTGAATAGAGAAAGAATGTCTTCCCAATTTGTGTTTTAATAGCATGGAACGAGCTGCCAGAGTATGTGCTGAGGCCGCCTGTAGTTAACTCCTTCTAAAATAAGGTGGATACATTTTGTTAGTTAAAGGAAGGCATGCAGGTTACAATAATTATTATAAATTATAAACATAGTAATTATGACATTTATCAAATGTTTTATATTTTGAAATCCATGTGATTTATTCAATTGTTGTGACTTCTAACTTGTATAACGTGGTTAATTATTATTTTGTTTTATTAGTATTTTTATTTTTTATTAATATTTTTATTTTTATTTTTTTTTACTATGAAAAAGGGGTAGGATTAAATAAGTGTATACTTCTTCCTGCTCCTTTTCAGGCATATCTCAGCAATACAGATAATTTGTTTATTTTTTTTTAATTTTTTGTGAAAACATAATTTGTTTATTGTATTTCCATGCTTTTCATTTTGTTTTGTATGTTTGATATGTCTGAAATAAATTGAATCAAATCAAATCAAATTTTAAAGATTCATTCTTTTGGCTTTTTTTAACGCTTTTTTAGACAGTGTGTAGAGACAGAGATGAAATGTGTCAGAGAGGGGAATGACATGCAGAGAACGACCCGGGCTGGATTCTAACCCGGGTCTGCTGTGAAGAGGACTGACACTCTATGGGGGGACTCTAACCACTACAACACAAGCGCCCCTATATGGTCAATTATTTAGTTGTTCAGTTTTGAGAATTTGAGAAAATTTCAATAAAATCTCCAAAGTTACTGTTTTGTGTTGTGATGATTCAGTAATGTAAAAGCTGCAGTGCACTCCTTTTAAAACAAACAGCTCTGGAAAAAATTAAGAGACCAATCGTTGTGTTTATGCAATCTTCATCTTTACATTACTTACTGGAAATGCTCTAAATGGCAGCTTTTTTTGTTGGAAATATTGTCAATAGTTTAGAGCAAAACCAAAATGTTAATTTTACTCAAAGATATGCCTATAAATAGCTAAACAAGAGACGCTGATTACTTGTGGTCTCTTCATTTTTTCAAGAGCTGTATACAAACACATCAGAACCTCTATTTAAGTTTGTCATACAATTTAATTTGAAAAAACATAAATTTTCTCCCCAGAAACAGTTAACAAGAGTGAAGAGAGTCTTGTGTTTAGTGAAACATGTCGGCGCAGCTCTGTTTATTGAGTGGGCCACACTGTCCCGCTGCTACGATGACACCATAGTTACGTAGCTGCCACGGCCAGCGCTGTTCGCTCACCGCCTGTGCATTTACCGGCGTAACACACTCACAACACGGGGAGAATAATATAGAAGTGGCTGGTTTTAGTAAAAAACGAGAGATCGCTGGCTTGACCACAGTCCTTCCACGGCCCGATACTTTGACCCATATTGGCGTATTTACAAACAGAGGCCTGGATGAGTTGACTTCTGCAGTACTAAGCCTATTGTGACACCTCTATCTATCTATCTATCCATCCTAGGGCTGGCCCGAATTATTTGAATATCCGAGTATTCGTTTGATAAATTAGTATTCGGAGCTCAATTCAGTATTCGGGATATTAGTTTTTTTTTCTTTTTTTTTGCAAATTTTTTTTTTTTTGCAAAGGTAGTTCAAACTGCACAATATTTTGTCAGCAAACAATATTTGGATACACAAGTTATAAAACAATTGTAAAATAAAAATATATTATCGAATTATTTGAACTTTGACCTAGTTGGCCGCTGCCCTTTGTGCAACCGGTGATGTAGTAGGCTACGTGATGTTACAAGAGTGAGGCAAACTAAAAGAGGCACCAAGCGCAGGAGGGAGAGAGGGATGGAGGAAGAATAGATTGTGTTCCTAATAACTCTATAGGCTACCACAACATTAGCGCGATTTCGGAAGGAAATGTAATGCTTATGCTTGGCGTAATGCTAACGTTAGCTTAGCTCAGCTGTTTGTTTACATCAGCCATCATCAACCGTGACTTGCTTGCATCATGGGAATAGGCGGCCAATAATGGATATAATATGGACAAAAAAGACTATCAATATTGGATCTTTGTATGGATTTATAAATCGCCAAAAAGATGCACGTTCCTGGATGAATTGATAAGGTCCTGTATGGGTTACGATGGCGCAGAGGACAGCTGATTTGGAACGAAAAACAGCTGTTTGCCTCCACAGGGAAAAAGTAAGGAACTCCAACTTTACTACCGTTCGAAAGTTATTAAAGCATCAACAAACTACGCAGCTTGCCGTCTCGGCTCACACACTCGGTTTCAGTGAGTACATTGGCATTATTAATGTTGGTTTGATGGTGTGTTTTTCTGGAACGAATATCCGAATATTCGCTAGGAAAAACCAACAAATATTCGAAGCCTGAAAAGTGGCATTCGGGCCAGTCCTAGCTCCTACATGAACTGTGCTGAAGCTCACCTCTTCCAACCGGGCCAGGGCCAAGGAAGTGTACTGAGCCCTAATACATCCATCCATCCATCCATCCATCCATCCATCCTTCACACTGCAAAGCTGATTTCGATAGTGGCCATTTTGGAAGATGGGCAAAACATAATCTTTTAAATTTGGTTTCTTGACACTTGAGACCACGATTGTTCTATAGACCCTCATCTTCAACGAAAAAATGAAAACTAAACTTTGGCATCAACTTGAAATGAAAATAAAAAGTTATACACAACGCCACACTATCAGCAATATTATAATTGCTCTCAAAGGACTTAAACCATAATAGGCGGCTGCATATATGGAAAAAAAAACACCTAACCCTAAAAAAATTCTAACAAAAGGTTTTTCAGCTGTTTTATGTAGTACTAGGTGTCCTTAATAACATACTAAAAGTCTACCAAAATTTGACCACTAGAAAGGTGTCATTTTCAAGATGGACATTGTTTTAGTTTTAAGCTTTTTTTCAACCTCTTTCTAAATTTATAATGGGATCCGGATGGGACAGAATGTTCAGAGGCAGAGTGGGGGAACCAACTGTTACAGTGTAGAACTGTTGTAAAAATACACCAAAACCTATGATATAACTGCCTGTCACTCCTACAAATTAAACCCTACATGGATAATTCTTACAACAAAATGTAGGACATATTCTGCCGGTCGCATAGATGTGACTACTGAAGCAATTGGACCTACACAATGGGAAGTCTGGGCTTCCAAGCTAAATGGTGTCTAACCAACTGCCGCCTTGATAACTGAGACATGACATTTCTGGAGAAAGGCAGACTGTACCACACTTTTAAAATGCTCTGGTTCTCATATTCTTCACATTACAGACATACTCTCCACACTGTGTCTTCATCAGATTCTTCTGGTTCTAACAATAAAATTATTTTGTCAGTTAGACTCATGGTCTGTTAGTTAGAGGCAGTGGTTTGAGGTGACGTTTTGGAAATTACCTCTCTGAGGCCTCGAAAAGTTGGGATTTCTGTCTGATCACAGACCCTCAATAAGACATACACTCACCTTGGTGACTCACTCTGCCCATTAAAGGGCAATTTCACTTTTTTTTCTAGATTTTTTTTCTTCTTTTTTCCGCTTTATTAGACAGTTTGGAGAGACAAAGTTGAAATGGGGTAAACACTCTGCTCTTTGAAGGCCTATTTCACACATGAAAAAAATGTTCATGTCTTTCAATAATAATTTTATCTGGAAATGTTTAAATATTCCACATTGTTTCAATTAGAGTTCAACAATTCACTACCGTTCATACTTTAGACTATTTCTAACTTTTCCACATCTTCATAGTCCTTTAGCTGATTCATATACATTCTCTCTCTAGGTCGTCCTCAGACGAGCCCTCCATCAAGCCATCAATGTACTTTAGCTCCAAGTCTATTCAATTACTATTTCACAGTTCTAAGTTTTTTTATCCATGTCTTTCAACGTATTCATAATTTCAGAAATAAATATTATTCAAACCTCTATATATTCAACTTTTCAACTCCATTTAAACTCCTTTTATACAATTATGACCTTCATAAACTTTTTCAAATCTTCATACTCAGCTATCCAGTTTAGCGTAAGCTGTTTCAGCATTCACACTGATTTTCAGCAGGAAATGCATTTTCTATGACCATCTTTAGTCCCCTAAAAAACATAGTCTTAATGCTTGCAGGTTTCCATACTTTTATGAACCTACTTGGTGCAATAGGCACACTGATGGAAGGCACAGGACTGAGGGACATTATGGAAGTTGTCTATGGATCAAATGCCGTCCAGCACATGATGACTGGAAAGTCAGTGCAAAGAGCTTTTCGTGGACATTTGCTGGTGGACAGATGTCTTAATCACCTAGTTGTGTCAGAGCTGCAGGAGGATGACTCACAGTTTGAGACATTGGTGAACCAAGCTGAAGAGATATACTCATCCATGGTAATGAAAGAAACAACTTTGGAGAGTGCTGCAGCATCAGATACAGTATCTCACAAAAGTGAGTACACCCCTAACATTTCTTCAAATATTTCATTATATCTTTCCATGCGACAACACTGAATAAATGACACTTTGATACAATGTCAAGTAGTCAGTGTACAGCTTGAATAACAGTGTGAATTTACTGTCCCCTCAAAATAACTCGACACACAGCCATTAATGTCTAAACTGTTGGCAACAAAAGTGAGTACACCCCTAAGAAAAAATGTCCAAATTGGGCCCTAAGTGTCAATATTTTGTTTTGCCATCATTATTTTCTAGCACTGCCTTAACCCTCTTGGGCATGTAGTTCACTAGAGCTTCACAGGTTGCAACTGGAACCCTCTTCTACCCATTCATGACGACATCAAGGAGCTGGTGGATATTAGAGTCCTTGCGCTCCTCCATCTCCCGTTTGAGGATGCCCCAAAGATGCTCAATAGGGTTTAAGACTGGAGACATGCTTGGCCAGTCCATAACCTTTACCCTCAGCTTCTTTAGCAAGCCAGTGGTCGTTCGGAGGGGTGTTTGGGGTCGTTATCATGTTGCAGTACTGCCCTGCGGCCCAGTTTATGAAGGGAGGGGATCATGCTCTGCTTCAGTATGTCACAGTACATGTTAGAATTCAATGAACTGTAGATCCCCAGTGCTGGCAGCACTCATTTAGCCCCAGACCATGACACTCCAACCACCATGCTTGACTCTAGGCAAGACACACTTGTCTTTGTACTCCTCACCTGGTTGCCGCTCCACACTCTTAACACCATCTGAACCAAATAAATGTATTTTGGTCTCATCAAACCACAGGACATGGTTGCAGTAATCCATGTCCGTAGTCTGTTTGTCTTCAGCTAACTTTTTGTGGGGTTTCTTGTGCATCATCTTTAGAATAGGTTTTCTTCTGGGATGACAGCCATGCAGACCAGTATGATGCAGAGTGTGGCGTATGGTCTGAGCACTGACAGGTTGACCCCCCACCCCTTCAAGCCCTTCAGCAATGCTGGCAGCACTCATACGTCTATTTTCCAAAGCCAACCTCTGTGTACGACGCTGACCACGTGCACTCAACCTTCGTAAACTGGGCCGCAGGGTGGTATTGCAACATGATAACGACCCCAAACACACCTCCAAACGACCACTGCCTTGCTAAAAAAGCTGAGGGTAAAGGTTATGGCCTGGCCAAGCCTGTCTCCAGACCTAAATCCTATTGAGCATCTTTGGGGCATCCTCAAACAGAAGGTGGAGGAGCGTAAGGTCTTTAATATCCACCAGCTCTGTGATGCTGTCATAAATGGGTGGAAGAGGGTTCCAGTTGCAACCTGTGAAGCTCTAGTGAACTACATGCCCAAGAGGGTTAAGGCAGTGCTGGAAAATAATGGTGGCCACACAAAATATTTACACTTTGGGCCCAATTTGTAAAAAAAATTTAAGGGGTGTACTCACTTTTGTTGCCAGCAGTTTAGACATTAATGGCTGTGTGTCGAGTTATTTTGAGGGGACAGTAAATTTACACTGTTATACAAGCTGTACACTGACTACTTTACATTGTATCAAAGTGTCATTTATTCAGTGTTGTCCCATGGAAAGATATAAAGAAAAATGTGAAGAAATGTGAGGGGTGTACTCACTTTTGTGAGATACTGTATGCTACACCAAATCAAGGAAAAGGTGGACATGAAGAGGGCAGACCTTAGCACAAGGTCAAAAACCAGCCGGCTGTGGGTAAACTATCAGAAGATGCTGCAGACAGCCCGAGCTCTGATCAAAGCAGATCGTACCGGATCTTGGAAGATGCACTTGCGCACAATGTTGGACTGTCTGCCAATATTTGCTGCCGCTGGGCACTACAACTACCTGAAATCGGCATATTTCTACCTCCAAGAAATGTGTCAACTCGAAACAAGACACCCTGATGTACATGACAAGTTTTCCAGGGGCTTCCATGTGATACGCCGCAGCAACCAGTACTGGGCCGGCCTTAGCTCTGACCTCGTCATCGAGCAGACATTGATGCGATCCTTGAAAAGCAGTGGAGGCTTGACCCATGGAAGTGGAATGACTGAAGAAATGTGAGCATTGTGGACCATGTCTACACCCATAACATCTGAACATAACAACGCCATGCAGGAATTCAATGACCTCACCTACACGACCAGCGAGCAGCACCGAGAATCCTCAGAAGCAAGGATGAAAAGAGATCACTCTGATTTAGAAAAGATCAAGGAAAAGCTTAGCATTTGCACACCATTCTCCCCAGACCCATCTCTGAGAAATATTGTAACTGGTGTTGTTGCAAAAGAGGAGGTGAATGTGCATGAGTTTGAGACTGTTGGCAAATAGATCATTGAAAAGATCATTGGAAAACCCGTTTTTGGAATATCCTTCAAACGGAGAGACCGGGCAAAAACACTTACAGATGACTCCACCATCAAAGTTGCCCAAGACCGAACCATTGATCCTGCTCTGCTGTTCCAACGCTTCCTGATCATGTCGAAAACTGGACAGTTTTCACTGGAAGACGTAATGACCTACGAGCTGTGCTCATTTCCTGCAGCCCTGTTCGAAGGCAAGGAAATCTTCCGTAAAGCCAACAAGCCCCAACTAGCACAGGCAGTCACTGAATTTTCAAGCAAGAAACAAACAACAAACAAAACTATCCTGGATTCCATCCCACCAAGTGAGCATTATGTCCTTGATGTTGGCTCCCTGGTTCACCGCTTGGCATGGAAAAAGGGTGTGAGTTACTGTGCCATTGCAGATTCATATGCAGACTTTACCATACGCCATTATGGTAAAGCAACTGTTGTTTTTGATGGTTATAGCGAAGGTCCTTCCATCAAAGACAATATGCATCACAGACGTGGTGAAAACACTCACCCTATTGTTAACTTCAATGCAGAGACTGAGTTTGTGGGAAGAAAGGATGATTTCCTTTCAAGATCTTGCAACAAACAAGGACTTATCAATCTTATGACAGTGGAGCTGGAGAAGAAGGGCTGCACTGTTATCAATGCATTAGGTGATGCAGACGTGGACATTGTCAAAGCTGCAGTCAAGGCCTCAGAACATCAGCCACAACCTTGATAGGGGAGAATACAGACCTACTCATTCTTCTCCTCTACTATGCTGGGACGCGGTGTAGAGGCCTCTATTTTCGATCAGACAAGTCCAAAGTTACTAAGGTTTACAACATCAGTGAGATGAAAAAAGTCCTTGGTAGTGACTTGTGTTCCCAGTTGCTGTTTATTCACGCCTTCACAGGATGTGATACAACTTCCCGCATTTAGGACTACCATGCATGTGGACCATGTCAAGTAGGGAATTGTGAGAATCACTATAATCAACCTCTATGGCAGGAAGAGTGTGACGACTAATGGTAAATCTAGTGAAGGTCAAGGTGCAAAAAAGTAAAGAAAAAAAATCAGAATAAGAGGAAACAACTGATGAAAATATAAAAAAGATATGTATAAATTAGAAAAGTATAAAAAAAATATAAAAAAACAAAGGCAAAAAAAACACATTATAACATTTAAAGAAATATATATAAAAAAACAAAAAAATAGAAGGGGTTAGCGGTACTGAGCCTTCACGTGGCAGCCCAGTTTTGACTAATTTTACAGTACCACAGTTATTTTTTGGGGGCATTTTTTCTTTATTAGATAGATTGGAGAGACAGAGTGGAAATGGGGCAAAGAGGAGAGGACATGCAGAGAGAATGGTTATGAACCACAGAAACCACCAACGCTAGGCAAAACGATATGAGAAAGGAGAAATATGGAGTTACTTAAGGGAAATTGTCCTTATTTTTTGCATAATTATGCTTGTTACCAATTCCTTTAATATATAACTGTACTTTTTATTCACTTATCTATCGTGCAAATATGCTAATTAGAATATTTCATGGCCAAAACATGTATCGGGCACCAGTATTCCTGTTCTAGGAAGAATACAAAGGAATGGAATGTTCATTTTAAGGACCTGACGGCCGCCATTTTGGAAGTTTTGAAAATGGGGCCTTTCTAGTGGTCAGATTTTGGTAGACTTTTAGTATGTTTTTAAGTACATATGATACTACTGTAATCCACTGAAAAACCTTTTGTTAGAATTTTTTTGGGGTCAAGTCATATCTGCAGCTGACTATAAGGAGTAGTTGACCTTCTCAACATAATTATTGTGATATTGTATTTTGCCTCCTGGGTCTTAATACTGTGTTTACAGTGTGTGGCTGTATTCAGACCGTACTCCTGGGACTCTGGCCTATTGTTTACCACAGAACTGGACACTAATGACTCTCATTAACAAGCTGTGTGTGTGTGTGTGTGTGTGTGTGTGTGTGTGTGTGTGTGTGTGTGTGTGTGTGTGTGTGTGTGTGTGTGTGTGTGTGTGAGCGTGTGTGTGTGTGTGTGTGTGTGTGTGTGTGCGTGCGTGTATTGGTGTTGGATACAGTAACTGCAACAGGCTATTTAGAAAAAAACTTTGTTACAATTCTTTCCTTTCAGACACACACACACACACACGCTCACACACACGCACACACACACACACACACACACACACACACACACACACAAGAAAAACAATCCCTTGCATCACTTTTAGGAGAAACTTTTTTGTTGTTTACTTCTTTACCAAAGTTTGAACTTGTGCAAGAGTGTGAACATTTTGCTTCACTGATGTCACAGTCAAACATACATTACTCATCGCTACATCGACACATTCTCATAGATATTAATATTAAAGAGATAATTCAGTATTTTTGCCAGTGTGTTTGTATTCAGTTCTTCTGCATAGTTAATGTATTACCTTATGGAGATGGCCATCAGACAGACAGACACACAGACAAAAAACAAAAACAAATTAAATTGTATTTTTTTTGTGATTTGAACATTTAAGAGAAGCAATTTGGTGTATTCTGGTGAAGAGAATTAAGGACAAAAAAAAACGTTGTCAGATGAATAGTAAAATGAGCAAAACAAGTTAGTCAGCCAACCTTCTTGACATTTACAATACAAAGTGTGTAGGTAGCATATTTAGCAAGAAAAACGTTAAAAACAGCTTAGAAAAATGGTTAAAAATGCTGGCAAAACCAGCTTTAAATAAGACAGAAAATAACATGGAGCCTCAAATCAATCACACCAAATTCCCTTACAATAAACTAACTATTTATATTGTGGCAAACAGGATTTGCCTCATCTTTATTACACAACCATCAATATAACACATAAGAATACACTCTGTCACCATAGTTAATCTCGTGTTCACGCACTCACACACGCGCACGCACACACACACACCTCAGTCGTGCGCAGGAACATAATGGTGCAAAATGGGACGATAGTGGAGGAAGCAGGTGAGTGTGTTTTTTTGGCGGTGATCTGCTATAATCACTAAATATTAAAAAAAAAAAAAAAGTGGGGGACCCCACACTGGGTCTTGAAACGGGCCCCGAGATCGTTGAGACCGCCCCTGCCCGCTGCGCTTTCTTTCTGCCCGGCCCCGCTCGCCTCTCCATTGAGAATGCATTAGTTGGCGCAACAAACGCCTCGGCCCGTGTGAAACGGCCTTAACTACTGGACGAACAAAATCAAATGAGGTTTTGGCATTTCCCCCCAAAAAACGGGACAAATTTGTCCCGGGAGAGATTTATTTTTTCCCGGGACAGCTGGTGAAAAAAGAGAACAATTCTGGGAAAAACGGGACGGGTAGCAACACTAGTAGGCACATTAACACGGTAAAATAATAGTACTGTGGCTGCCTGCGGCTATTCCTGCAGATGCTCTGACTGACTGATGTCACCGCCCTTCAATGACAAACACTGTTTCTGATTGGCCAAATGACCGTCAAAGCTCATATGATAGGAGTTAACATCCGTCAATCATAGTTAGTCACTATGGTCACTCCATGTCCATGTTACGCACAGCTCCGCACACACACACACAGCTGGCCATCAGCCCCCCCAAAAAAAAATATTTTCTCAACGGATCTCCACGAATCACATAGATGGCCATTTTCGTTTCCAAAACGGCGAATTTCGCCGGAAGGTGACGAGTTTGCATGCCTGTGTAATTTATAATCAGAGGAAAAATGAGACTGTTTCAGAAATAGTTCCTCGTAGCACCTTTAAGAAGTGAAAACTTTTGCAGCCAATAGGTGATAAACACAGGACGTGGGTATATCATGGAAAGTTATTTAGTGCGGTTGCAAAACTACAATGTGAAACCAAACCTGAGCAGATCAAATCTATATATCAATATATCTATCTATAAAAATATAAATCTATCTATAAATCTATCTTTGCTATACAGGGGATAAAAAAACTTGGTTCTGACCTTGGTGCAGTCTTTAAATGTGCAATATGTAACTCTGGGTGTGTCAGAGAACAGAACATTTTCTAAGGTATACTCTCATAACTGAATAATCAAACTTTCCTCACAGGAAAATGAAAATCCCTGGAACACTGAATTTAGAAAGCTTCCTGAAAAGTTACTGTTTCACTGTTGTTGTTGTTTACAGCACCAGGGCCTACTAAACTAAACGTTTGCATCAATTTAAAATTACTTGGGGTCCAAACTACAATCAATGGGATGAAGGCCTTGTAGGTGATAAATACAGGAATTCTTTAACGGCATTAAGAAAAACTATATAAAATTATATTCAGACCTTGGTGCAGACTTTAAAGGTGTTTTAAGGATATATTCTCATAACTGAATAAACAAACTTTCCTCACAGGAAAATGTGATCCCATGATCATGTAGTTAGAAGGCTTCCTGAAAAGTTACTGTTTCACTGTTTTTGTTTACAGCAGCAGGGCCCACAGTTTGGTTTACAAACATATTCTAGTCTAACGTTTGGTTCCAGGTTTCCCCAAAAAATAGTTTTGATTTATGATGAAAGAATTATTCAATACTAAGAATTACATGTAGAGACAATATGTTTTGTAAACTAACTGCAGGCTCTGTGAATGTAAACAAACCCCCCTCCTCTGAAACTGCATAGTGCAACTTTAACTGGGCATTGCAAAACATGACATCAGACAATAACATCATTAAGTTTAAGGCCTCTAGAGTTCCATGAAAACTTAATGAGATCCATGGAGGTTGAAATATTCTGATAAAAACTACCCGCAGACTCAAACCGTTCACTTTCTGTGCTATCATGTGTTCATACGTGCTTGTAACTTTCATACACTGTGCAGTGAGAGATACATGGTTTGTATGCTATGTTAATGTGAATGTGAACTTCAAAATAAGACTTTTCTTCTCCTAATAATTAATATTTTCTCCTAGGACAGCCTTCATGGATGATAGAGTCAATGTAACATTTATTCTTATCGATGGCTATGTGGAACTGCACAAATACCGATACCTTTATTTTGTGATACTGTTAACAGTGTATATTCTGATAATATGCAGTAATTCTACTATTGTGTATCTGATCTGGAGTCACCAAAACCTCCACGAACCGATGTACATTTTCATTGCTGCCTTGCTCATCAACTCTGTTCTTTTCAGCACTGTTACCTACCCCAAACTTTTAATAGATTTTTTATCCGAACAACAAATCATCTCATATTCGGCTTGCCTCTTTCAGGTGTTTGCATATTATTCTCTGACTTGTTCAGAGTTTTTACTACTGGCAGCTATGTCTTATGACCGCTATGTGTCTATATGCAAACCTCTGCAATATCAAACCATCATGACAAAGACTAATGTGAATGGTTTACTGGTTGTAGCTTGGCTTGTGCCTTCCTGTCAATGTGCTGTGTCAGCTATTTTGAGTGCTAAGACAAAACTCTGTGCTTTTACTCTGAAGGGGATAATGTGTAACAGCACATTTCAGACACTGCACTGTGTGAGGTCTACAGTGCTGAATGTATATGGTTTGGTTGTTCTAGTAAATTTGGTAATTTCACCTACGATTTTTATACTATTCACATACACAAGGATATTTATAATTGTATATAGAAGTAGTAGAGAAGTGAGGAGAAAAGCAGCCCAGACATGTTTACCACATCTGATAGTTTTAATCAACTTCTCATGTTTGACTGTATACGATGTGCTTTTACTGCGAATGGGAACAGAGTTTCCCAAAATTGTTCGTTTTATAATGACTTTACAATTGCTAATGTATCATCCTCTATTTAACCCGATCATATATGGGCTGAAAATGAAAGAAATCTACAAACACCTCAAGAGTTTGTTTTGTAAAATGAGTTAAAGTAATAACACTGGTAATTCTTAGATTATTTATTCTTCTGTCTTTAGCATCTGTGTTTTGAAGGCGCACTGTTTAACTTCGGGTGGGTCAGAGAAGTGAATATTTTATGACTTATATTCTCATGACTGAATAAGCAAACTTTCCTCGCAGGAAAATGTGATCCCTGGAACACTGTTTGACTTTAGAAAGCTTCCTGAAAAGTTACTGTTTCACTGTTGTTGTTTACAGCAGCAGGGCCCACAGTTTGATTTACAAACATGTTATAGTCTTTTGTTTAGTTCCAGGTTCTCTTAATAATTTAGTCTTGATTTATGATGATATAATAATTCAAGACATAGAATTACATGTAGAGTAAATGTGTTTTGTAAACTAACTGCAGGCTCTGTGAATGTAAACAAATCCACCTCCTCTCAAACTGCATGTTTCAGTTGGAAGTTATCGTCTAGGTTTGTGTCTTGGCACTGAAGAACTTGAGCACACTCTGCTGGTCAAATCTGAGAATGTAGTTTAAAGGTGCACTGTGTCACTGTGTGTGTCAGGCAGAGAAGTGAACATTTTCTAAGGATTATTCTCATAAAACAAATGTGTGATCCCTGGAACACTGTTTGAAGTTAGAAAGCTTCCTGAAAAGTTGTTTCAATGTTGTTTACAGCAGCAGGGCCCACAGTTTGGTTTACAAACATATTCTAGTCTTATTTGGTTCCAGGTTCCTCAAATATTAAGAATTACATGTAGAGTAAATATGTTTTTGTAAACTAACTGCAGGCTCTGTGAATGTAAACAAATCTACCTCCTCTGAAACTATGTAGTGACCCTTTAGTGCACTAACACTGGTAATAGATACATTTTGTTATGTATTTAGAGTAGCCTATGTGTTATAAGAGTTTGTTTTGCATAATGCCCTAATGTAGTAACAATGATAACTGTTGAATAGAGAAAGAATGTCTTCCCAATTTGTGTTTTAATAACATGGAACGAGCTGCCAGAGTATGTGCTGAGGCCGCCTTTAGTTAACTCCTTCTAGAATAAGGTGGATACATTTAGTTAGTCAAAGGAAGGCATGCAGGTTACAATAATTATTATAAATTATAAACATAGTAATTATGACATTTATCTAATTTTTATTTTTTAAATTCATGTGATTTATTCAATTGTTGTGTCTTCTAACTTGTATATTATGGTCAATTATTTTAAAGATAATTTTTTTTGGCTTTTTTTAATGCTTTTATTCGAAAGAGTGGAGAGACAGATATGAAATGGGACAGGGAGGGGAATGACATGCAGAGAACGACCCGGGCTGGATTCTAACCCAGGTCTGCTGTGAAGAGGACATACACACAGACAGACAGACAGACAGACAGACAGACAGACAGAGAGGGGAATGACATGCAGAGAACGACCCGGGCTGGATTCTAACCCGGGTCTGCTGTGAAGAGGACTGACACTCTATGGGGGGACTCTAACCACAACAACACAAGCGCCCCCATATGGTCAATTATTTAGTTGTTCAGTTTTGAGAATTTGAGAAAATTTAAATAAACTTTCCAAAGTTACTGTTGTGTTGTGATGATTCAGTAATGTGAAACTACAGTGGCCTATTAGGGCCACTATAGACGGATGTATTTTTTGGAGAAAAAACTTGAAATATTTAAATATGAGGTCATTCATAGCAGGCATACTGCACTCCTTTTAAAATGAACAGATGTGTTCCTCACTTGTTTTTACTAAGCCAGCTGTTGTTCCTAGGTGAGAGTATCCATAACAAAGGCATTAAGAAAAACTATATAAAAATACTATTCTTTGCACTGATGGTCTTGTTTGAAAAATGAGTCTGTTTCAGAAATATTTTAAAGACCCTCGCTACTTTGATGACTAAGCAGTGGGTTTTAATTTTGACATGACTTTACAAACACAACAGGATTTTTATTTAATTTTTTGTATTTTCACTTTATGCTGTTAATAAACGCTGTGAAATAATAATAAAAATCATAATAATTCCGGTGAATTAAGTCATTTATTATCATCCTAACAAAGGGTTGAACTAATATCATTGAAATGTCTTTTTAAATAACATTTTCAGCATCAGGCAAAAAATATTCAATCCCTTCACTCTGATACAGTGCAGTGCAGTTATTAGTAGAGCTAAGAGAGTGGGATGAGTTGTGCCACTTTTGACTTTAAAGTGAGGCCTTGACAGTAATCTTGTCTCCAACTAAAATATCAAATATGTAAGTATATTTCAGGTTGTGGTGCACCCCTGGCAACAATAACTTTGGATCTGAAAATAAACCGTTTAAGAAATATAGCTTTCAGAAAAAAAGATGTCTTGAGGCACAACTTGCAAGTTGTGTCTTTGGAGAGAATACATTGGGGTAAATTGTGCCATTTATATATATCATAAACTGTAATGAAAGACAAATCCATTAGAAAATTATTAATTTAAGGTTTATTTTAAGTAAATAAAGTAAATATTCAACAAAGATTGAAGGTCAATTTTCTTAAAAAAGGCCTAGCAGATCTAATGGTTTAACCTGCAAAGCTCACAATGACAAAGTTACCATAATAATCATCACTCTGGCCATCTGAACTCTCATCAGTGGTATCGTTAAGTGGAATGGAGATGTTATTTTACTTCATATATTGTTGTTTGTTCAACTGAAAAAATTGATTATAATTTATCCTTGCAATGAACTGTATATTTAGAAGTATACATTGTAAATTGTAGGATAATTTTGTTAAAAAAAAAATTAAAAAAAATGTAATTAAATTATGTACTGACTCCCATGTACTGTGTCTGTCCGTGTCAAAATCTGCCTTTTATTTTTCTTAACATTCACATTTTTGTTGTAAATTTACATTGTGTTTCAGTTAGAAGTTATTGTCTAGGTTTGTGTCTTGGCACTGAATATCTTGAGCACACTCTGCTGGTCAAATCTGAGAATGTAGTTTAAAGGTGCACTGTGTCACTGTGTGTGTCAGGCAGAGAAGTGAACATTTTCTAAGGTATATTCTCATAACTGAATAAACAAACTTTCCTCACAGGTAAATGTGATCCCTGGAACACTGTTTGAAGTTAGAAAGCTTCCTGAAAAGCTAGTGTAGAGTAGAGTACGCCATATTAGTCGTTGGTTTTGTTTTGTCTTTTGTTTTTGTGTTCACTTTTTCAGTTCTGTTTGTGTTTTCTTTGGAGAAAAAAAGCTGATCATTAAACAAATCTAGTAAGGATGCAGTATGCTTCATTTGGGACATACTTTAACTTATTTATTTCAGCCTAACATGGCGCCTTGATCTTGCCTCTTGCTTTTATATCCGTCTCATCCCCGGTTGTTTTAATACGGAGGCATCAGGTTTGTGTTGTACTTTAAGAACTTTAATTTAATTATTTATCCAGTATTTATTTATCAATTGTGGCCACTTTTCTTATTTACTATCAAGTTATAGATGTTGGTTTATTATTATTATTGTTTATTTGTAGACTATATGATTTTAATATTGAAACCAGGAAGTTTATATATAGGTCAATCACCTTGCTCTTACACAAGACTCTGGAAAACAGTCAACCTTTTAACAATACAATATTTCAAAATACCTCTGGCTGGCTGACACTTAAAATATCCCTCTACTACACATTACAATAACTTTAACAGTACACAGTATAAATGAGAACAGCCTAATCCAAAGTACTGTATCGACTCTGTATATGTGGCATGTGAAATCACTCCGGTTTGGTCAGGGTGTGCATTTAAATTCCGAACGGTTCTAACTTCTAGACTACTTAAAACTTAGTCAAGTACTATCTTTGAAAAAAAAAAATCTGCTTGGTTGTTACTGTTTCTGCTATGTTGGTTATGTTTATAAATCAGGCCCAAGCTGGAAAATATTAGTGGGACAGTCTTCTTAACCTTTATTTATACAGGTAAATCACATTGAGACCGAAGACTATTTTACAAGGGAGACCTGTTTTCCTTTCCCACGTTACCATTCACACTCACATTCATACACCAATAGCAGGCTAACTATTGACATTCACACGAGGCAAGGTGGGTGAAGTGGCTTGCCCAAGGACACAACAACCATGACACAGGTGGCAGGGCGGGGATCGAACCTCCAACCCTTTGATCATCAGCCGACCTGCTCTACCAACTGAGCTACAGTCGCCCCAATATTAGTGGGACAGTCTCAGGGCTGGACTGGGACCAAGAATTGGCCCTGGCATTTTGGACCCAGACCGGCCCACCACAATTGATTGACCACCCACCAGAACACATTTATCACGGTCCCTTAAAGATGACTGTTCCATTGAATTAAATTAAAATGTTGGTTTATTTTGAACAAGTGTACAGACATATAATACAATAATGTTTACAAAGTTTTATAGTAGCTATAGTATTCTGCTGTAGCCTGGCTCCGCCCGCCTACCTACTTCCCCCCCAAATTTCATTTTCCCTTCAGTAGTCAGTCTGGGGCTGCGGTGAATTCACGTGTTTGAGCTCAGGAAAATGTTCGGCCGTCCAATCAGCGAACAGAGCGAGTGGCTGAGAACGATGACGTCGAAGTCGCGCTCCAGTTTCAGTTGAATGCTGCGACCAAACGTTATGCGATTGGTTGGCTGATCCAGAGTGGCACTGGGCAGATCCAATAGTTTTAAACTTCAACAGACACCCGCCTCTTAAGTGAGTGAACGTTTGCCAAATAGAGCAGTTCCAGACCTTCTGTACAAATGAAATGAGGTACGATGGTCTGGTAGGACCAGGCTAATTCTGTTGTGGGTGGTGCTCAAAAAATGCCTCTAACATGGTAGGCTCAGGACGGACAAAGTAGTCCTTGCTCTCTCTCTCTCTCCAGACTCCTCCTCTGTGGATGGTGGCTCAACCTGTTTCATAAATGAGGAGAGATACAATTGATTGAGGTTTTAAGGATGTATCAGTTAAAGAGGTGGAAAGATGCATTACAATAGATTTATACAGGAAAAATGCACAAATTGTTGTTTTACTAAGTAAACCAATGTGAAAAAAGTGTACAAAAGTAATGGTCTAATGTGTATTATTCTAAAGTACATGATGGTCTAGAAAGCAGGTCTAGTAAAATAAACTCAACAGCTTGTAAAAAATAAGTAGGTCTAATTTTCTGAATGTTTCTAAAAAAGAGAAAGAAGCCTAATGCCTCAAACACTGAAAGTTAAGTTAAGTTATAAGTTAAGTTATCTTTATTTGTCAGTTGTACACAAGGCACATTTTCGCATATCCCCTCTCAAGTTACCACACTTCGGAGGGGGTCAGAGCGCAGGGTCAGCCGCAGTACAGCGCCCCTGGAGGAGTTTTGGGGTTAAGTGTCTTGCTCAAGGACACAATGGTAGAGATGGTGGGCACTGTAGACACAATACCAGCCTCTGCTAGTTTTACGACTCACACCCTCCTGTCTGGTGCCGGGGATCGAACCAGCGACCTCATGGTTACTGGTCGGCCACCTTACCTCTAGGCCATCCTACCACCCCTGTGTTGTGAAAGGAGAAAGTGTGACAACGTTATGTTGCATATTTGAGTGAATATACTTTTCTGCATTTACTGTTAACTTTGTGATAGGCTATATTAATATATTTTTAATGGTCAGGTCAAATTATAGTCTGTATTTTTAAATTGCATTTAAATTATATATAAAATAAATAAAATTCAAGTATGTTTAACCATGTCAACAATCAGTACAGAAAAGTATATTTAAGTAAAACATTATTAAATCCACTATACTGAATAAGTAGGCTACAGCAAGAAGCAAAAACTGACAGCTTCCTCACTTTAATGACATGTTGATCAGCTAGCAAAGTATTGATACTCTTTCAATACACCAACAACAGAGCTATTTAACTCCTCTTAAAAACCACAAGAGAGCTAGCAAATGTTTAGTAGGTTATTAGCTAAAATAGCCACTTTGACATGCTGTGTTGGTTAAAATTTAGCAAGCTAAACAAATAATTGTTCTCAACATAACTTTATTTTCAACTTCTTACCACTAGTCCAGCAACTGTCTCCTTTCCGTTTCTTCTCCGTTTTTCTCGAGTTGTTTTTCTGTCTGTTAGTGACGTGACTTGATTGAGTGATTGACAGCCGAGGCCCAAGGGGCGGGACCTCGGCCCTCCGCTGTGTGTGTGATTGGTCCAGGCCCGTCCAGAACCAATCATGATGGATGGGCCAATATTTCATTGGCCTTTCAGGTTAAGTAGACAGTCTGCGCGGCCGAGAGGGAAGGGACCTCGGCCCACGGCTGTGTGACATGGGCCGGGCCGGCCATGGATGGGATGGGCCGGGCCCAGATTTTTTTTTCTTTTTTTTTAAAAATAGAACCTCGTCGGCCCGGGTCGGCCCAAAAGGCCGCCGGCCCACCGGGGTATGCCAGATGGTCAGTCCAGCCATGGACAGTCTCCATGTAGCACTTACCGTACGTGTGGCACTTTGTAGTTTGGTTTATTTGAAACTATAATATTCCTATATATAACTATATGATTCCTGTTGTTCTGGGTTTGTACCTTCATGGTTGAATGCACTTAATGGAAGTCGCTTTGGATAAAAGCGTCAGCTAAATAAAATGTAATTTAATGGAAAGTGTAAGAAAAGAATGGAAAAGAAAATCAAAGTCACTTGTTCCTACCATGCTGTAGAAACACAAATCCAATATGTGCTTTTCGGTTTCAGGGTATGAGGGTCTCTCAGATGGGGGTAGCTGGCTGGTCTGCACACCGCTGCAGAGGTCCAGGGAGGGAGGGCAGCACGCAGACGAATCCATGATCCAACCTCTCAATCTCTCCAAAAACACCCGGCCTAAACAACAAAGCCAAAAGACTCATTAGTAGTCAGTTTATATAATACATTTCAGTCATGTTTCTATCAATCATATTTAAACTCTTTTAAATCACTTCTTAAAACACATTTTTATAGACTTGCTTTTACGTGATGCCGTCTTTTTATTCTCTTCCTCAATGTCTTTTTACCCTAGCACCTAATAATCTTGTTTGGTTTATTGTGTGTAGATATGAGTATGTGTATCTATCTTGTATTTATTTTATGTGTACTTGCTAATATGTATTTCATGTCAAAGCACTTTGCGAACCATTGTTTTTAAAGGTGCTATATACATAAATATATTAATATGATTATTATATTTTAGGTCATTAAAACAGTGTAAAAACTGAAAATTATTAACACTTTCAACTTTCCATATAAATCTGTTCAAATATAACAATTCAAATTGTAATTTATTTGTGTTGTTATATACACTCAGCATAGCTAGAGTTTAGTTACAGGAAGAATTATCATTTTAAAGTTAGCACCTTTAACTCTTCTCACCATGAGGCAAATTAACACAGCTAGCAGCATTGCCGACACATCAACACAGCAAAGAAAATGCTAAACCTACAAAACTGTAAGAAATAGCTTAAATTGTTTATTTAATATTTTAGCAGAATAACATTCACTCTGATTCACAAAGTGTTCAAACTATATGAACAAGTGCTTTTTAATCATCTAACTGACTTGACAATCAACATTTACTGAGTGGAAGGACATCGCATGTAAGCTAATCTAGCAAAACTTTCATATGGTCTCTCCGTAATCCACGTAAAAAGTTAATTTATTTGAAGGGGGAGAGAGGACGCCTCGTTTCCACATACGTATGTCACTAGTGTCTGGGCGTCCGTGTCTCTGGCGATGCCGCAGCGATCGCGGGCACTCTCCCTTGTGTCATTAAACTAATAAATCTGACTGTATTTCATATCAAACTGATAAAAAACGATCCGACTGTATACAGTGTATCACGAATATAAAGTATTTAATATTTTAGCAGAATAACATTCACTCTGATTCACAAAGTGTTCAAACTATATGAACAAGTACTTTGTAATCATCAAACTGACTTGACAATCAACATTTACTGAGTGGAAGGACATCGCATGTAAGCTAACCTAGCAAAACTTTCATACGGTCTGTCCGTAATCCACGTAAAA
>CM047516.1:30600481-30612981 GCA_026122265.1 Ammodytes dubius
GTATCAAAGTACAAGTTTGTCGGCCAAGTTTGTATAGTTATAATAATAATAATAATAATAATAATAATAATAATAATAATAATAATAATAATAATGATAATAATAATAATAATAATAATAATAATAATAATAAATAATAGCTTTTTTTTTAATAAAGTTTTTTTTAACTTAGTTCACTACAATATGAGACCATGTTCTCATCCAAATTATGTAATTATTAGATTAACTAAAAAAAAATATGTTCATGTATTTAGTATGTATGTATTCAGGTTGAAAAAGGTGGTTTAGAATAACTAAATACTCCATTAAGAGTACAAAAATACCCCATTTCAAACATTACTAAAGCAAAAAAGTATGTACATTTCCTCAAAGTAAAAGTGGTAACATTCTTCCCCTCCCTGTGAAACGCCTGAGGTCGTGTTAACTAGTGTTTTTATATCCTATCATCACACAGTCATGTTCCTTTCCTGTCTCTGGTTTCCTGCTAAAGAGTTTCACTGTTTTGAAAAGATAAAAAGACATTACAGTACATGTCATTTATCAGACGCTTTTATCCAAAGAGACTTACAACTGGAGCACACATTCATACACACATTCATACACTGATAGCAGCAGCAGCTACCACCAGGTTCAACATAACTTTTTTTTCCTACTGGCCCGCCGGGCCAGTGGATCCGAGTTTTACTGGCCCCTTGTATATTTTCACTGGCCCTGCACACACTTTTTTTTTCTTCATAATTTAGTGTCAATAATTATAATACCTGTATTAGAAAAATAACCAGATCTAAAGGGAATATCTATACAGTATAGATATTCCCTTTAGATTTGGTTATTTTTCTGTTAGTTGATTATATGAAATGTTGATATTGCTCATACACATAATATAAAACCAGAAAAACATATTGAATTAGAAGCCTACAACTGAAAGTATGTTGAAAGAGTGGGCCAGTATTTTAAAGTCCAGTAGTTTGATGGTTGTTTTTATTCTTGAATTTGGGCAGTTTAATGAATAGTTCACCTGC
Organism: Ammodytes dubius; assembly: GCA_026122265.1. Taxonomy (NCBI): domain Eukaryota; kingdom Metazoa; phylum Chordata; class Actinopteri; order Uranoscopiformes; family Ammodytidae; genus Ammodytes; species Ammodytes dubius. The sequence continues at coordinate 30,601,504 of CM047516.1, forward strand.
AGAAGTCATGTTCAAACATAAAAAAAAAGATGAAGAGATGAAGGTCTGATCATTCTTTGTGGTGTGGTAGGCTGTTTTTATTACTTTCTCTATATGCATTAGGGGTGTGAATGTGTCGACCGAATGACCGGTTTTCCACTTGCGCTCAAGTTGACTTTAAAAATAGAATAGAAATCCGAAAATCAGTGGGTTACGCCGTTTTTTTTAAATGGGAGTCGTGAGCGCGCTGCAGGTGCGTCACTTCTCCATGAAGTGTCAGCTTCACATAAGAGTCCGGTGTGGGACCATTTTTTCAAACTATTGATAAAAAACAATGCAGTGCAAAATATGCAGCATAAGTTAAACGCTCGTCTAAGACTATGACGTTAAATCACCTTAGAAACACACAATGCCATCGTCCGAGCATAGCAGCGGTTCACCGTGTGATCTCGCCAGTGAGCCACCGCGCAGATGAACTGTGGTTTGTGGCTAAAATAATAACCGGGGATATTTTCCCCGTTAGCGATTTCAATGGGAAAGACTTCTGCGATCTGAATGTCTCGAGCCTGAAAACACAGTGCCAAACTGCGCGACTATAGGAACAGTACAGTGAGCGGAGTCCCTCCGTTGGTTTCTGTCTACAACCGACACAATCACCGGAGACGCATTCACAGCGTTTAAATAACGCCTCTCATTTGTATTACCATTGGGGCTTTGATGCAAATACTGCAAAATTACGGCGGCAGATAAAGGAAAAGCGCAGTGATCACTTCATTTTCTGCACCTCAACCTCTGCTGTGGGAAGAAAGAAAGGGGGCAAAGCAAGTCGATTGATTTGTCGACTCGCAGGCGGACAGTAGGCAGCTCTGCCAACGGAGCGAGAGTGCACCCGCTTGTCAAAACGCCCACGCATCGTTTGTCGACTGGCCTTTCATTAATAGAATATATTTTATATTAGGTTTATTATATTGAGTCTTAAATAAACACTGCTTTCATTCCGACTCTCAACGCGCATTTCAATGAACCATGATGTAGTCTACAAAAAGATACTGAACTGTGATTGGCCAGTCACTGGCCCGGGCGGGACAGTGACTGGCCAATCAACTTGCCCTGCATATGATTTTACTGGCCCCGGGCCATCGGGCTATACGTTATGTCGAACCCTGTACCACGCAGGGTGCAAGCTAACTATCAGGGCCTATTGCATAAAACTAGGATAAGGGATTAACCTAGGATTTTTCGGTTATCCTGGCTTGCGTTAGCCATGATCCGGTTGCATAAAAGCGGAGGGACATAAGTTACCCTGGAGATTCATCCTTTACGTTTAGCCTGGTCCCGACCAGGCTAAACGTAAAGGATAAACTTATTCTGTTGCCTGACTGGCTCAGTCAGCTGTCAGCTGAAGGTGTTTAACAGTTATTCCATGATCTTCTGTGTAATGCTTAAGTTTCAATAACCTGTTTTAAAGTATCATATAAAAGACTGCATTGTCATTTAGTTAAATAGTTCTTCTTTTTTATTCTTTAACCTGAACCATTTATAATTAACTTAATTATAATTACATTAAGATGAAATTATATAAATTATGTGATAGTCTGTTCATATTGCAGGCTATATTTATACAATTGATTATCGATGGTAGATGACGTTGCAAATGTGGGTCAAATAAATTCACTTTGTACTTATAACTATATCGAGGTGCATCTAAAACAAAATTAAATATCTATGAAAGTTTCCTTTTTTCTGTAATTTAATTCAAAAAGTGAAACTTAAATATGTTCTAGATTCATTACACATTAAGTGAAATGAATTTAGAATAAACATACTTTTCAGAAGGTCGACATTTCTGATTGGTTGTATGCAATATTCTAATATTTTGAGATACTGGATTTTTTATTCCATGATCAATCAATCATCCAGGGCGGCAGTGGCGAAGTGGGTAGGAAGATTGCCTCTGGAGTGCAGGGTCGGAGGTTCGATTCCCCGCCTACCCGCCACATGTCGAAGTGTCCCTGGGCAAGACACTGAACCCCAAATTGCTCCCGATGGTTCAGAGAGCGCCTTGCATGGCAGCTACTGCCATCGGTGTATGAGTGTGTGTATGAATGGGTGAATGTGGTAAGATATGTAAAGCGCTTTGGGGCTGAGAAAATCGTCTAGAAGAGCGCTATATAAGTCAAGTCCATTTACCATCCAAAAAGAAGGCCTGACATATTTCACTTTGTGTAATGAAAGTTTCACTTTTTGAATGGACTTTCCATGATATTCTATTTTTTAAATGTACCTGCAGACTGCTCAATGTCAACTATTTTATCATAAAACAATGCAGGGACATCAAGATTAGTTGGCAGAGATGACATCCCCTGTATAAAATGAACTGCCCCCTGACTTACGGTTTAAACTAGCAAGGCATTGTGGGAAAATGGGCCGTCTTTTACATTTTTACATCAGTAAATCTGTGTTCGATCTCTGGGTCTACTTCTGAAAGCTGTGGGCTGGCACTTAACAGAATGACTTACACCTGGCTTGACAAAGCGGCTCCTTTACATCCTGGATTGGCGTTTATGCAACTGACTAATCCGAAGTGCCCAGGCTAGACTTTGTCAAGGCTGGCTTTATCAATCATCCTGGATGTCTTTATTCCACTTTTATGCAATAGGCCCCAGGAGACATTTAGGGTTCAGTGTCTCTTTGCCCAGGGACACTTGGACATGTGGCGGGGGATCCAACCACCGACCCTGTAGTTGCGGGTCCACCACCCTACACACTTCGCCACAGCCCCCCTCAGAGACGACACACAGTCAGCCACTTGTTTTGGTGTTTATTAGACACACTCCTAAACAGGGTGTCACTTTTAGTTTAAAGGTGTAGTCAGTGATTCTGGAGAACGCTTGTTGTTAAAATCACTTCTCTGTCAAAATCTGTGAATATCTCCTCATGATCTGCTGCTACCTGTCTGTACTTTGTGTGCACTGAAAAAAAAATCTATTGTTAATGCACAGCTTTAACGGGTATCTAAACAAATGGGGGGGGGGGGGGGGACCAAGCCAGCAACCAGTTTACAGAGCCTAGGCTGTGTGTGTATTAAGAGGACTGGATTGTTTTCACCAGACACAGTACAGACAGGTAGCGGAATCGTGAGGAGATATTCACAGATTTTGACAAAAAAAATATTGTTGAATATTTAATGACTGACAGACAGACAGACAGACAGATGGATAGATAGATAGATAGATAGATAGATAGATAGATAGATAGATAGATATATAGATAGATAGATAGATAGATAGATAGATAGATAGATAGATAGATAGATAGATAGATAGATAGATAGATATACGGACAGACAGACAGATACTTTATTGATCCCAAAGGAAATTCTGACATTCAGTAGCAGCAAACATAGGCCTACATAAAAGTTTAAAAGTGTAAACATATAAAACATTTCTCGTGAAGAATAGAAATATAGACTTAAGTGTTGAATACTAACATGCCCCCCCTGTCCCCCCCCCCCCCAGGTCTGATGTGCTGATTGGAGCCCCCCGAGCTAACCTGTCTTCCCCCAGTGGAGGGGTGGTGGAGCGGGGAGCCGTTTACAGCTGTCCCTGGAAGACCTCCAAGGACTGCCAGCAGCTACTGTTCGATAACTCAGGTACGTTTTCCTTTGTGTTGTTTTAGTGGATCTTAGACCTATAAATATGTTGTTTTAGAGAGAGAGAGAGAGAGAGAGAGAGGGAGAGAGGGAGAGAGAGAGAGAGCTAATGTGTAAATAAGTAATTATTCTCGACCATATTGTTATGTCCGGATGTTCTTTTAGTAATATGTGTGAGAGAGAGAGAGAGAGAGAGAGAGTGAGTGATAGAAATTGATATACATATTGTTCTGACTGTTCTCTTTTGTTATTATTTGTATTATCTGTAATGCTTTGGCAATACTGTTGCAACAACAATAGTCATGCCAATAAAGCTCATTCAATTGAGAGAGAGAGAGAGAGAGAGAGAGAGAGAGAGAGAGAGAGAGAGAGAGAGAGAGAGAGAGGAGAGAGAGAGAGAGAGAGAGAGAGAGAGAGAGAGAGAGAGAGAGAGAGAGAGAGAGAGAGAGAGAGAGAGAGAGAGAGAGAGAGAGAGAGAGAGAGAGAGAGAGAGAGAGAGAGAGGAGAGAGAGAGAGAGAGAGAGAGAGAGAGAGAGAGAGAGAGAGAGATTTTCTTTGTGTTGTTGTGGATCTTAGGCCTATAGCTATGTTGTTTTGTATTGTATTTTTGTGAAAGAGAGAGAGAGAGAGAGGGGAAAAAGACGTCTATGGCCTTATTGGGGTTTTTATATGGTTGAAAATGTGTTTTTCTCTGTGCCAGGTTTTGTGGTTTTGAGTGTGAACGATTTCATCTGTCAACATGGAAACCTGATTAAAAATATGCTGCGCCTCGCTCAAGCTAGTGTGAACATGGATTTACACTCCCTCCTTTCTGCAACAGCTGATTCATAACTCTCCACTCTAACAATAGAAACTCACACTCAGATAATTACAGTGTGCAGGGTTTTTCCTGGCTCAGAATGGGCCTTTGGGGGGGTGAGAACACTGAACAACTTTTTTGGGGTCCGGACTGCAACAGTAAAGGCGAAAAGTTTGTGAATTTTAAGAGCGGTGTGGGGTTGAGAAAGGGGAGTTTCAATGATCGGTTTATTACGATTATTTTGTGTTCATGATGGAGGGAAGCAGTAATATATAAATTGAAATGCAATGCATCCTCCAGCACTACAAGAAGGAGGACTTGTATTGGGCTGAACTAGAAACACATTTGGAGAGGTTTTAAATAGCTAAATATATTCTCAATTTTTGTCATTTTGGCGCTGGTGATTTTCCTTTGGGGGGGGGGGCATAAAACCACTTTGGGGGCGCCAAACATTTCTCTATGCAGGAAAAACCCTGAGTATGTATAAATACACTGCAGAAAACATAGAGACCATGAGGTTTTTTTGTCACTAACATTTTTATTGACAATTTTGTAAAGATACAAAACCACACACAGACAACATTTCGATAGAGTTGAATACCCGTAAGTAAACACTTTGTATAAAACCAGCATAATGACACTGCCAAAGGATTATTATTGGATATTATTGGTATTATTGGGGGCGACTGTGGCTCAGGTGGTAGAGCGGGTCGGCCGATGATCAAAGGGTTGGAGGTTCAGTCCCCGCCCTGCCACCTGTGTCATGGTTGTTGTGTCCTTGGGCAAGACACTTCACCCACCTTGCCTCGTGTGAATGTCGATAGTTAGCCTGCTGCTATCGGTGTATGAATGTGTGTGTGAATGGTAACGTGGGAAAGGAAAACAGGTCTCCCTTGTAAAAGAGTCTCCGGTCTCAATGGGATTTACCTGTATAAATAAAAGGTAAAAAAAAAAAATTAAAGGCCCTGGCAACCCAAATCACCTAAATCCTTGTGACTATGATAATAAGGGGGGGGGGGGGGGGGGGGGGGGGTAAACTGAATATGTATAGGAATATCGGTCATTCCCCGCAAACATACTGTCATGTCATTTGGTCGACCATTTGAAAAATCCTGATTCGAATGTTGCTTTAGATCTTATTATATATATATATTTTTAATTTTTAATTTTTTTAAACCTTTATTTATACAGGTAGATCCCATTGAGTCCGAAGACTCTTTTGCAAGGGAGACCTGTTCCCATTTACACGTTACCATTCACACACACATTCATACACCGATAGCAGGCTAACTATCGACATTCACACGAGGCAAGGTGGGTGAAGTGTCTTGCCCAAGGACACAACAACCATGACACAGGTGGCCGGGCGGGGATCGAACCTCCAACCCTTTGATCATCGGCCGATCCGCTCTACCACCTGAGACACAGTTGCCCCAACAAAATATATTATTTCAGTAAGTCAGTGTATTTGATCCTTTCTGCTAGCAGCCTGGTGCACTAACACAGTATTAGTTCAGAGGATAATAAAGGTTGAGCTCATGTCGGGACCCATTCAGGAATGTGTGTTGAGGTGAACTCCTTCTACCCATTCTCTCAGTTTGCAAATTTACAGAAGTGTGTGTGTGTGTGTGTGTGTGTGTGTGTGTGTGTGTGTGTGTGTGTGTGTGTGTGTGTGTGTGTGTGTGTGTGTGTGTGTGTGTGTGTGTGTGTGTGTGTGTGTGTGTGTGTGTGTGTGTGTGTGTGTGTGTGTGTGTGTGTGTGTGTGTGTGTGTGTGTGTGTGTGTGTTGTTGAGGTGAACTATTCTGCGTTTGCAAACAGCTCTTAACTACGGTGGCCCTGAAGTTCAAAACACAACAGTAACGTGTTTGGTCTTTTAGCAGCAGGTCTGTTTATATATTTTGTGCGTAACATTGAGTGCAATCTAAATGTTACTCACTCACTCACTCTCTCACACGCACACTCACTCACTCACTCACTCACACACACACACACACTCACTCACTCACTCACTCACTCACTCACTCACTCACTCACTCACTCACTCATCACACACACACACACACACACACACACACACACACACACTCACACACACTCACACACACACACAGTTATTTGCATTGTGTGTATCATAATAAATGGGTGTGGGTGTGGACAGTGTTGCCTCATGATCTAAATCAGATAAGTCGTTTGAATCACTGCGGCCGGTACAATGCTTTCACAACCAGACAGTTACTATGAGTCAGTTTAACAGTTAAAGGTGTAGTCAGTGATTCTGGAGAACGCTTGTTGTCAAAATCACTTTGTCAAAATCAGTGAATATCTCCTCATGATCCACTACCTGTCTGTACTGTGTGTGCACTGAAAAAATCCAGTGTTAATACACATCCTAGGCTCTGTAAACTGGTATGTAAACAAAGGGCCCACCTTAGCTAGCAACATGCCAGTTTACAGAGCCTAGGCTGTGTACTAACTAGGGAAGTTAAACAACTCATTATTTGCGTGTCGACGTGTCGGAGGCATTAATCGACAAATCGGTCGATTTACTGTGCCATTAAAAAAAAAAAAAAAAAAAAAAAAGGCAGTGTGCCATTTTTTTGCGGCAGCAGCACGTATTTGTGGTGCTGATAAACTGCGCTTTCTTTTAAAAAACACTGCTGCCGCCCGCTGTGTGTGTTCAGACTTCATCTGCATCAAAGTCTTTTTGATAATAAAATTAGAGGCTTTAATTTTAAAATGCTGTCCATGCGTCGGAGGTGAATGTAACTTACTCGGCTGAAAACAGAACCTAACGGAGGGGAGCGGCTCACTGTACAGTCCCTTCAGTCAGTTTGCCGACGTGCCTCTGTGTGTTTAGACTGGAGACATACAAACAGATCGCGGAAGCCGTTCCCGTAGACAACGTTAACGGGCAGGATACCCGCGGTTATCATGTTATCCATCAAACCACAGAGTTTTTCTGAGCGGCGACTCACTCGCTCACACTGGCGAGGTCTCCCGGTGATAGTCACCGTCACAGCGCTACTCGCTGCTTTGTCCGGGCGGAGGCTTTGAGTGAAGGTGATTTAACATCATGGTCGTAGACGAATATTATAACTTTATGCTGCATGTTGCACTGCACTGTTGACCCACACAGGACATGTTATGCGCGCACATTGCAGAAATGAAGCGCCTGCAGCACGCTCACGACCACACGTGAACTCGCATCACGGACGTCTCCCATGTCCCCAAAACATCTAATAAAGTAAAACACCCCGATTTACCGATTTCTATTTTTCGAGTCGTCTTGAGCACGTGTCGAAAATCGAGCCGAGAATCGACACATTGTTCACATCCCTAGTATTAACACTGGATTAGTTTTCAGAGCACACACTCAGTACAGACAGGTAGAGGATCATGAGGAGATATTCACTCAGTACAGACAGGTAGTGGATCATGAGGAGATATTCACTCAGTACAGACAGGTAGTGGATCATGAGGAGATATTCACTCAGTACAGACAGGTAGTGGATCATGAGGAGATATTCACTCAGTACAGACAGGTAGTGGATCATGAGGAGATATTCACTCAGTACAGACAGGTAGTGGATCATGAGGAGATATTCACTCAGTACAGACAGGTAGTGGATCATGAGGAGATATTCACTCAGTACAGACAGGTAGTGGATCATGAGGAGATATTCACACAGTACAGACAGGTAGTGGATCATGAGGAGATATTCACTCAGTACAGACAGGTAGTGGATCATGAGGAGATATTCACACAGTACAGACAGGTAGTGGATCATGAGGAGATATTCACTCAGTACAGACAGGTAGTGGATCATGAGGAGATATTCACACAGTACAGACAGGTAGTGGATCATGAGGAGATATTCACTCAGTACAGACAGGTAGTGGATCATGAGGAGATATTCACTCAGTACAGACAGGTAGTGGATCATGAGGAGATATTCACTCAGTACAGACAGGTAGTGGATCATGAGGAGATATTCACTCAGTACAGACAGGTAGTGGATCATGAGGAGATATTCACTCAGTACAGACAGGTAGTGGATCATGAGGAGATATTCACTCAGTACAGACAGGTAGTGGATCATGAGGAGATATTCACTCAGTACAGACAGGTAGTGGATCATGAGGAGATATTCACTCACTACAGACAGGTTGTGGATCATGAGGAGATATTCACACAGTACAGACAGGTAGTGGATCATGAGGAGATATTCACTCAGTACAGACAGGTAGTGGATCATGAGGAGATATTCACACAGTACAGACAGGTAGTGGATCATGAGGAGATATTCACTCAGTACAGACAGGTAGTGGATCATGAGGAGATATTCACACAGTACAGACAGGTAGTGGATCATGAGGAGATATTCACTCAGTACAGACAGGTAGTGGATCATGAGGAGATATTCACTCAGTACAGACAGGTAGTGGATCATGAGGAGATATTCACTCAGTACAGACAGGTAGTGGATCATGAGGAGATATTCACTCAGTACAGACAGGTAGTGGATCATGAGGAGATATTCACTCAGTACAGACAGGTAGTGGATCATGAGGAGATATTCACTCAGTACAGACAGGTAGTGGATCATGAGGAGATATTCACTCAGTACAGACAGGTAGTGGATCATGAGGAGATATTCACTCAGTACAGACAGGTAGTGGATCATGTAACAATAAATCTGTAACAGACAAAGACATTGCAATTAAGGGCTACAATGTTTTTCGTTGTGACCGTCCTAGGAAGGGCGGCGGCATTGCCATTTTCACAAAAAACAAATTTCAGACTACCCTTCTTTCATCTGTATCTCTGAGCAGACAATTTGAGTTTCTTGCCTTGAAGTTGGAACTGCTTAAAGGCCATTCTATCACCATTGCTGGTTGTTATAGACCCCCCTCAGCAACCAGTGAGGCCCTGTCATCATTAAATAAACAACTATTAACCTTAGACTTTAATGAGATTCTCCTCACTGGGGATTTTAACTGGGACTGGTTATCCTCTGCCTCTGACAGTTTTAAATCAACCTGTGATTCATTTAATCTTACTCAATTAATCGATAGCCCAACTCGTCCAAATATTAAATGTCCAGAGAAATCTTCCCTTATTGATTTATTTTTAACAAACACTCCTCATAAATATTCAGATGTAGGCATTTTTGCTAATGATATGAGTGACCATTGTGCTATAGCCGTAGTGAGGCAAGCCAAGCTCCCAAAATCAAGGTCTCGAATTATTTTTAAACGAGATTTAAAACATTTTTGTGAGCAAGCTTTTCACCATGATCTGTGGGACTTTGATTGGTCCAGGATCTCTCTTTTTAATGATGTAGAACTGGCATGGAAATACTTTCATGATGCTTTCAGCAATATTATTAATAAACATGCCCCTTTCCGCAAATTTCGAGTTAAAGGTCGAGACAATCCTTGGTTTTCCTCTCAGCTGTCTAGTCTACAACAAGAAAGGGATATGGCCTGGGCTAAGGCCAGAAAATCCAACTCTCATGCTGACTGGCTGATTTTCAGACAGCTGCGAAACCGCTTTACCTCTCTTGTCAAACAGGTTAAAGCTGAATACTACCTCTTAAAAACCACTAGCGACTTAAATGATCCTAAAAAATTCTGGAAAACCATCAAATCTTCTTTTGGAAATGTGGCCACAAACGACCTACCAACATGTATTGTAAAGGATTCATGTAGGCTGACTGATAAATTAGAAATCCTTAATTGCTTCAATGAACATTTTGTCTCCTCCGGTTCTCAATTTGAGTCTTTACATCCGGACTCTAATAATATGCAGAATACTTCTCCATCTCCACTCCCAAATAACGATTGTGTTCAATCTTTTAATATTGTTCCACTGGACGTAATTGAGGTCTATAGAGCCCTAAAACATTTGGACCCTGCTAAATCTGCAGGTCCTGACAAGCTTGAGCCATTATTTTTGAAGTTGGCTGTAGATTTCATAGCAGAACCTCTTACCCATATTTTTAATTTGACATTTTCTAATAATGAGATTCCTAACATTTGGAAATCTGCCTATGTCCTGCCTTTGTTGAAAGGAGGTGATCCTACAGTTTTAAACAATTACAGGCCTATTTCTAAACTATGTGTTTTAGCCAAAGTCCTTGAAAAGTGTGTCAGTGACCAACTGAAAGACTTTTTAGACGTGAATATATTTTATCCCAACACCAGTCAGGTTTTAGAAAACGACACAGCACAATTACTGCAACATTAAAAGTTGTTAATGATATAATTGAATCACTGGATTGTAAAAAGTATTGTGCTGCTGTTTTTATTGATCTTTCCAAGGCATTTGATACTGTAGACCATGTCACCTTGGTAGACAGGCTACTCAAAATTGGTTTATCTAGGCAGGCTGTAGACTGGTTTTCTAATTATTTGTCAGTAAGAACGCAATGTGTCCAGTTTGCTGGGTCCTCGTCCTCCTCTCTCCCTGTATCAAAGGGCGTGCCCCAAGGCTCCATATTAGGGCCATTGTTGTTTTCTATTTATGTAAACAATCTTTGTGACTCAATAACCGATGCTGCATGTCACTTTTATGCAGATGACACTATTATTTATTGTTCATCCCCATCAGTGGCAGACACTTTTCATTTCCTGCAGTCTGCTTTGGACGTTCTGCAGTCACAGCTGACAAAATTGAAATTGGTTTTAAATACAGATAAAACTAAATTAATGCTTTTTTCAAATGGAAAAGCTTTACCAAAAGTTTTGCCAAAGCTTTTAACTAGTCATGGGACCGAAATTGAAAGGGTCAATTCGTACAAATACCTGGGTTTCATTATTGATGAAAAATTGTCTTTTAAACTTCATATTGAAAAACTGGTCTCCAAATTAAAAATTAAATTAGGTTTCTTTTTTAGAAATAAATCATGCTTCTCATGGCAGGCCAGGAAACGTCTGTTCACTGCGACCTTTTTACCGTTGTTAGATTACGGTGACCTGCTGTTCATAAACGCCCCTGACCAGTACCTCAGGAAATTGGATACCGTCTACCACTGTGCTCTGCGA
>CM047516.1:30617981-30620481 GCA_026122265.1 Ammodytes dubius
GTTTTATTTTGTAGTCTAGGTTCTGCTGTGTTGTTGTTAGTTTTACTTCCTGGGTTTTCCCTCCTTTTTTGATTGCTGTCTCCGCCCTAATGTGTTTCACCTGTGTCTCGTTTCCCTGTGTATTTAAGCCCTGCCTCATTCCCTGTGTCTTTGCCAGATTGTCTTTGTTACCGAGTGTTCGAGCTCTCTTGCTTTTTGTTCTATTTGCTTCCCATGTATGACCCCTTTTGATATTTTTGTGACTCTTGGATTTTGCCCGTTCCTTGTCTGCTTTGTTGCCTGGTTTTGACTGCCTTTCTGGATTTTGACCTTTGCTACGTTTTGGATTAAAGAGCTGGGTTTTGGACATTGTACTTCTGCCTTCTGATCATCCTTTGCACTTGGGTCCACACACACGCCTGTCCTTTACACAAAGTGGGCCCACCATGGCTTGCTTTGAAAGAGTAAAAGAGTTAGTTCCAATATCTGACCAGTCAATTATCATCAGTAGACTTTTATTTTGACATGACGTAGCATTGTGTCCACAGTATGAACAGATCAGGGTTAAAAACTCTGGTTGCGTTCTGAATCTCATACTTTCTACCATATAGTATGGTAGAAAAAAGATTTAGGATGTCCCGATTCTTGTGGCCAGATTTAGGATGGTTAGAAGTACCCGGATGTTCTACTTCATGCGACCAAGATTGTTAGTGTTGAAAAACTGCATCCTATTTGGGCGATTCTGACCCACAATCCAGTGCGCACGTAAAGTGACGTCACATCGACGAAGCCTCCGTATGAAAACAAACGGGGATGCGACGGATATAAAAGCAAGAGGCAAGATCAAGGCGCAATGTTATGATGAAATAAGAGAGAAAAGTATGTCCCAATAGTATGCCTACTGCATCCTAACTAGATTCTTTTTATCGTCGGATGTAGTATGTAGAATAGAAAAAAGTATGTGAGTATGTGATTCGGAACGCAACCTCTGATTCATTGTCGACGTTTAGAAACTTCAAATTACTTAATTTGTTTCCTTAAGCCTGTCATTTAGTCGAGAGAGAGAGAGAGAGAGAGGAGAGAGAGAGGAGAGAGAGAGAGAGAGAGAGAGAGAGAGAGAGAGAGAGAGAGAGAGAGAGAGAGAGAGAGAGAGAGAGAGAGAGAGAGAGAGAGAGAAGAGAGAGAGAGAGAGAGAGAGAGAGAGAGAGAGAGAGAGAGAGAGAGAGAGGAGAGAGAGAGAGAGAGAGAGAGAGAGAGAGAGAGAGAGAGAGAGAGGGGGGGGGGGAGGACTGTGTGTTTGTGTGTCTGTCTGTCTGTCTGTGTGAGTCATGAGTCTACTAAATAAAACCCTGTTTTGTATCTGATGATTCTGAAGTCTGATCTCATCCTTGTGTTCTTCGTTTTTATCAAAATTTTGCTTTGTTTTTATTTAATTATAATTTTTTATTTAGAAGTTTATTGAGCTGGGACAAATACATTGTTTCATATAAAATATAAAATAGATGCCATGCATATAGGATCTAGTCAAGACTAACCATGATTATTTATTGAGTAAATAATCAACTGAAACATTGAAAGGAGCAGCTCAGTCATAAAAAAGTCATTAAAACATGTTTCATGTTTCCGAATCGCATACTTTCTACTATATAGTATGGTAGAAAAAAGATTTAGGATGTCCCGATTCTTGTGGCCAGATTTAGGATGGTTAGAAGTACCCGGATGTCCTACTTCATGCGGCCAAGATTGTTAGTGTTGAAAACTGCATCCTATTTGGGCGATTCTGACCCACAATCCGGTGCGCACGTGAAGTGACGTCACATCGACGAAGCCTCCATATGAAAACAAACGGGGATGAGACGGATATAAAAGCAAGAGGCAAGATCAAGGCGCAATGTTATGATGAAATAAGAGAGTAAAGTATGTCCCAATAGTATGCCTACTGCATCCTAACTAGATTATTTTTATCGTCGGATGTAGTATGTAGAATAGAAAAAAGAAAGATCATAATGAGCGTTTTTTGTCTCTCCAGCCGACAGGAGGAATGATCGTGGAGAACAGAAGGAGTTCAAATCCAAACAGTGGTTCGGAGCCTCAGTCAGATCTGATGGAGAGCACATCCTGGTATGAAACACTCACACACTCACACACGCACGCACGCACGCACGCACGCTCTCTCACTCACTCACTCTCTCACTCACTCACTCACTCACTCACTCACTCACTCACTCACTCACTCACTCACTCACTCACTCACTCACTCACTCACTCACTCACACACACACACACACACACACTCACTCACACTCACACAAATGTTGTAAATATTGTTTAGATACTAAGATACTGTTGTGTGTGTTCTCTCCGTCTGTGTGTCTCTCTGTCTGTGTGTCTCTCTCTCCCTCTCCCCTGTCTCTCTCTCCCTCTCCCTCTCTCTCTCTGTCTGTCTGTCTCTATGTCTCTGTCTCTCTGTGTCTCTCTCCGTCTGTGTGTGTGTGTGTGTGTCTGTCTGTCTGTCTCTCTC
>CM047516.1:30637981-30642981 GCA_026122265.1 Ammodytes dubius
ATCAGTGCAATGAAAGACGTTTTTATATAGTTTTTATTACTGCTTTTGGTCTGGTCGCACACCCAGTCCGATTTTCGGTTTGCGCATGCAGGCTCTATGGTCACATATCCGTATTGGTCGCAGATTTCAGTGTAGCGCTGCAACGCGATTTGAGAAGCCTATCACTCCAGAGGGGTATACTACAAAGCAAACTCAACAGAGCCCGGCTCTCTTTTTTTGATCTGGTTCAACATAACACATACCCTCGCTCAGAGCTAACCGGTATCATGAAGGCAGTTATCAACCTCTTATGGTGAACGAGGGTTTCAGCTTCAGGCTCTGTGCTCGTCCCCATGAGAGGGGGCGTTTGACCGTCATTTGACTCTGCTTCCGCACAGACTGGACTGATCTTGTGCCGCTAACTTTACACTAACGGACTGATTGCGAGCAGCTGACTTCGCTGACTTCGCTGACTTCACAAGAGTTTGTCAGTCTGAATGATCACAGAACAGCAGAAAACAGAGAGCCGAAAAAAACTCATACTGCAAATAAGGAGAGAGTGGAATGTTGTCAGAAAATTGGGCTACTGAATTGATTAATTTATTTTACAGATCGTTCTCACAGTGAGAACGATCTGTAAAATAAATGACATTAAATTACATACATACAATTTTGATTTTGATTTAGGCTAATAGCCCTTTATTTGCATCTTATAAATACCATTAAAATAAATAGCGTAGATACAAAACCTGTAGGCTAGTCTGTATTTTCCGGACAAATATGAATCTACTGTGAGAAGCTTAACCTGCGAGTCTGCAGCGATGTCCGAACTGTGACAGCAGTCACCTGTCACGTCCCAACTGTAATCGCTACTGATGAAAAGAAAGAAGCCCACGGTGAAATAATGTTGCAACCTGTGATTTTATAGAACGCTTTATTAAGAGCCAGTGTGTGTAGATCGCCAGTTAAAATCATTTGAGGTGAGAGCATAGAGTAGCGCTGCATACAATACGTCTAGGCTATTTAACATTTTCTGCATCAATAACTATGCATGTGGCAAAAAGCCCCAGCGCGATGTTACAGTTCACTCTAATGTAAGCCTTATGTCACGGCTTCGTTTCGTTCATTAACTTACTGATCAATAAGTTTACTGATTTAACTAGTTTACTCAGTGAGAAGTATCGCTCAGACAATATAGTCAGGTCCGCGCCTCCGCGGGATTTCAAAAGGTGTAGTTTCCTTAAAGGGCAGCGCTCTAAGAGCCGAATTTAAACTCAAACTCTGGAACAAAAACTGGTCTGGGCAGGTTAGCCGTGCAGCCTGTTATCACGGTGATCTAGCCAGGTAGAAAGAGAGACACCTTTCGTGATACTGAAAACTCTGGCTTTAGACTCAACAGACCTCGCTCAGCCCTTAATCTCGCTTCGTAGTATACCCCTCTGGTGAGGGAAGGGGAGCGGCAGCCTTGTTTTGAGACAGTTATTTGTCGTCATAATGACTGATAACGGGGCTGAACCATCAAAGAAAAAAAAGAGAATGCAATGAAGAAAAGCTAAAAGGGAGAGTGATATAGGCTACGGGCGGGACGAGGGCGTTGCCAAGCAACTTGTATACAATTTCACTGGAGTGAACTAGACTGCAGTGTTTACTCCTAAATGAATGAGCGGTTGGTACTAACACAAAGTTTGCTTTGCTTCACCATCATCAGATAACCATTATCTGAAATAGTCATTATTTACATCAACAACACAAACACATTACCTCATCGTGATCCATACTAACTGCCGTCTCTCGTTCATTCGCTTTCTGTGAGGACACGTCTTTCAGCTCCGTGAGAGAGAGTAGTTAGGTGACACTGCTGCATCAACTCATTGCAATCAGGTGTGTGTAGCACTGACTGGCATTAGTTGATGCAGTGTCACTAACCACTCTCACGGAGCCGAAAAGAGTCCTCACACTTTCAACACATGGACATGCACTATATTGCGCCCTTCTCAGTTGACACTCGCACGCCCGGCATGAGCTAGAAAACAGCTTTGCGACAGCGGGCGTCGTAAAAAATACTACCGCTTTTGTCCAAAGGGGACGCCAACGGACCATGTTACTCGTAGTGGCTTTAATGACCTACTTCACCGGTGGAACTCTGAGATCCTATGTAGTATAAATGTGCAAACATTTTAGAAATCGGTTCATCCTAGCCTGAGAAAAGGCAGAAAGAGTGTTTTATGATTTTACTCTCTCACCCTACATTTTCCCATGAGTGACATCACACATGGTAAAATGTAGGTTTACATATACGGTTACATTGCACCAGAGAAGTCAATCAATCAATATTCTTTATTTAACCAGGTAAAAATTCATTGAGATTAAAATCTCTTTTTCAAGAATGACCTTTAGCCAAGAAGGCAGCACCATGATAAAATAAGCACAATCCACCACACATTCTCATCCACCACATTCAGAATCATCATGGGGCGACTGTGGCTCAGGTGGTAGAGCGGGTTGGCCAAAGATCCAAGGGTTGGAGGTTCGATCCCGCCCTGCCACCTGTGTCATGGTTGTTGTGTCCTTGGGCAAGACACTTCACCCACCTTGCCTTGTGTGAATGTGTATGATTGCTGTATGTTTGAGGTGGTGGTCGGAGGGGCCGTAGGCGCTGAATGGCAGCCACGCTTCCGTCAGTCTGCCCCAGGGCAGCTGTGGCTACTCTCGTAGTTTACCACCACCAGTATGACTGTGTGTGAACGAATTGAACCAGGAACCCTGTAAAGCGTCTTTGAGTGCCTAGGCAATAAAGCGCTATATAAAACCTATCAATTATTATCATTATTATTATTATTAATTAAACCTGCAGTGTGTAGAATTTGGGGTTTTATTTCCTAGCAGATTTTGTAGAAAGTAATTATAATATCCATAAGTACATTTAATTTAGTGCATAATAGCTGAAATTTTTTTTTAGAATTATTATTTTTTCCCTTAGAAAGGGTCTCATATATGTCCATATTTCTCCATACCTTGGACCAAGGCCTACTGGCCGCCATGTTGAAAGTGTCATGGTTGGAATGTCATGAGGTGCATTGTTTAGAATTTAGAATTGTTCTTGTCCTTGAAGGCCACTGTAGCTTCTGTTATTATTCTAAAGGGGTGGGGTTACCCAGGGAGCGTTGCATTCTAGAACTTTGTAGAACTTTCTTGATGATGTCATATTACACACTGCCCCTTTTAAAGTACAATACAAGATCAGAGACTAGACCTGTCCAGCCAAGCATCCAGCAGGACAGATGACTCTCTGGGCTCCGATGGATCAGCACACTCTCATATTCCTTCTGTTTGTCTGATGTAGAATTCTTTTGTTCCTTCTTCAGGCTCACATTCTTTTGGACTGTGGAGAAGACAACATCTGTAAGCCTGACCTGGTGCTGGCAGTCAAGAGGTGGGAAGCTAACCATCTAACTGTCTGTCTGTCTGTCTGTCTGTCTGTCTGTCTGTCTGTCTGTCTGTCTGTCTGTCTGTCTGTCTGTCTGTCTGTCTGCAAACCAGACCTGGTGTTATCAGTCAAGAGGTGGGAACAATCACTTCAATAAAATAATAATACTGGTTTGATCCCCCGTCTCCCCGCCACATGTCCAAGTGTCCCTGGGCAAAGAGACACTGAACCCTAAATGTCTCCTGATAGTTAGCTTGCACCCTGCGTGGTAGCTGCTGCTGCTATCGGTGTATGAATGTGTGTGTGATTGGGTGAATGTGTGTGTGAATGGGTGAATGTGTGTGTAAATGGGTGAATGTGTACAAAACAATGTAAAGCGCTTTGAGTCTGTGAAAAACCAGGGAAAAGCGCTTTATAAGTGGAGTCCATTTACCATTTACTAGTATGCCAGTATGAAATGCAGAGGTAGTAATCATAGTGTTACAGTACTTCACCCAACAGATGGCGCTAGGATTACACAGTACATACTTGATAATGTGAACTCAGATTCACAGCATTAAAAATCTCTGAAAATCTCTGGAGATGTCCAAAAAAGGAAAAACCACTGATAAGGGAATCGAGGAAGACAAAGTTTTTGCGGAAGAAATGAAAAAACAGTTGGCAGACTTGAAGAAAGGAATGTTGGCAGATTTGAAGAGAGAAATAAA
The DNA here is from genome assembly GCA_026122265.1 of Ammodytes dubius. Lineage (NCBI taxonomy): Eukaryota > Metazoa > Chordata > Actinopteri > Uranoscopiformes > Ammodytidae > Ammodytes > Ammodytes dubius. The sequence continues at coordinate 30,642,095 of CM047516.1, forward strand.
AAGTGAGAGGGAGAATGAGCGAGCACTGCGGAAGGCTGAGCTGGCTGGGATTATGGAAGAATTGATTGGGCGTTTGGATGTAAAAATCAAAGAGAAAGTTGCTGCTGGTCTGAAGCCACTGATGATCGAATTGAAGGAACTTCAAGCCGTCAATGTGAAGAAAGATCAGCTCTTGAAAGAGCTTGGAGATAAAATTGATGAACAAGAACAACAAGCAAAAAACAGAGATGTGATCCTGACTGGTATGGATATTAAACCAAGGTCGTATGCAGCTGCCGGGAATGGAGAAGAAGAGGGCGATACAGGGAATGTGTCGGTGGAAAAACAAGTGGCAATGTTTCTGAGAAGCAAAGCCATTAATCTGGATCTAGAGAACGTGGAGTCCTGTTTTCTTCTCCCGAAGGGGAAATTCGCCAAAAAGCGTGCTGTCATTCTGAAATTTGTGAGTAGAAAGCATAAGATAAATCTGCTCAGTCAAGGCAAGAAGCTTAAAGGTGAACAAATTGGAATGAGTGAAAATTTAACCAAGAGAAAGGCTTATCTGGCCTATCAAGCGAGAGGGTTAAAAAAATGTGGACAGGTCCAACAAACTTGGACAAGAGATGGAAGAATCTTCATCAAAATGAATGGAGCTACACCAGAGGAAGCCAAAATTGTGCAAATCAAAACGGAGGAGGATTTGGATCAATTCCGGAGGGACGAGGATTAAAGAAGGCAAAAGCATGGACTTTTTGGATTAAAAAAGGCAATAGCATGGACTTTGAACTAAAGGGATTTAAACTGGTTTGTGTCAAAATATAAGGTTTGAAATCGTAAATACAATGTGCTCTGCTATTGATAACCTAATGGAATGTGTGACTATTGAAATTCAAATGAAAGATAAATGT
>CM047516.1:30647981-30685481 GCA_026122265.1 Ammodytes dubius
CCATTCGCACCAACCAAGACTTCTCTCATCAATTTTTCTCTTTCCCCCACGTCCAGGGAGGTTCTTGACAGTTCCATGCTTGGCAAACTTCTTAATAACATTACGCACTGTTGAAACAGGGATACCAAGGTCTTTGGAGATGGCCTTATACCCTTTGGAGGTCTTGTGTTTGCTAATAATCAGACTTCTGATGTCCTCTGACAGCTCCTTTGTCTTCACCATTGTGACAAAGGAAAAGGGGCTAACAGATGGCTTTTTAAAACACAGAAGTCATCATTCATTGGCTAATTCATGTCACATGGGCACTGACAATTTATCACAGGTGATTCTCATTTGTGATTTACCACAGGTGAATCATAATGTGTTTCCATACTGATTTAAAGCAAAGGGTGCCAATACCAGTGACACAGCAAGCTTTAAGCTTTATTTTTTTTCCTCTCATTGTTTATTTTTTTAAATTGTTGGTTATCATTTCCTATTTTGTATCAAACACAAGTTCTTTACAGACAAAGAATATTTCATTTGAATATTTTTTTTCAGAAGATATTACAAATTATGTTCTTTAAATGCATGGGTGCCAATAATGGTGAGCAGGACTGTATATATGATTAGGCGTCACTGCAGATTTCAAGAGAAGATACCTGTCAGCTCTGTAGGCTACTTTGACCTTAAACGTTAGATTGTGCAATTTATTTTTGAACAAAACAAATGCCTCTGTGCATGCACTCGGGTGTGTTTGTGTGTTACGTTGCTGAATCTTCAACAGTTTGCAGACTGCCTCGTTTAGCCTACATTTTTCAGGTTCCCTAGTAGGGATGGCCATTTAGAATTTTTTCTTTAACCGGTTAACCACCAGAATTAACGGTTATTAACCGGTTAAACCGTTAAGATTTAATGTAGCCTATTTATAGTGAAATACCTGAAGCATTATAGCAGGGCTCCCGACCTTTTTTTGTTCCAAAGACCGGCATATTAATTTAAAAACAATTCAGGGACCAGTAGCCAATTTAAATGCCTACATTTTGACATTCACACGGCACCTTGTCTGTTGTGAGAAGAAGAGGTCTAGTATGAGAATGTAGGAGCAGAAAGTGAAATAAGTGACTGAAAAGGGACATTTACACACACACACAGGCTTATGGATGAGTAGCCTACCGAAACCCGGTGCCAAGTAGTGCTGAGCACGGGGCAACATTTTGAAAGACCGTAATATTGATAAACTCCGACGTTATCAGTACTGCATAATGGTACTTTACGCTTTTGTTTATGACGGATTTTCGCTATTGATCCTGGCACACAATCATGGCAGACCTGTGTCTGTGCAGGGGCGGGCACTCACTGCCTGGCTGTCTGTCTGTCACTCCCCTCACACACTCACTGAGACGGTGATAGATGCAGGACAGCATCCACCTCAAGAAGGCTAATGCTAGCGCTATGTTAAGCTAGCGGGAGCCCACATTGTTAATTAAATTATGCAAACACGGGAGTGTTGTGACCATAAGTTGTGACTGGCTATTTTTCTGAGAGCGTACCATGGACCTATTATAAAGTTGATTATACAGCAGTGGTTCTGAGCGAGTGATTTGATTGGACGAGAGACCTTCTGAGCGTTCTGAAGGAGTGCTGATATTAGCAAACAACATCACTCTGACTGTTCACCAAACTGTAGACCAACTGTCAAAATCACTCCGCGGCTCACTGATGAGCCGGAGCTTCACTTGTGTGTTATCTGTGTGTGTGTGTGACTCAGGTTGACTGTGGCGAGTCTCTCCCCTTTGAGAGGGCATCTCTGCCACACACAGACAGAGACAGTGTGCGGTAGTCGCTCACACTCACGTTACTGAAGACAGCAATAGTGTGTGGAGATAAACTCAGGCTGCTGAATAATACGAGCGCAGCATATTAGCCTAGCCTAGCTTGCCCACCTCATTGTATAACGTTACTTCCCCCGGGCCGAAATACACTCATAAACTCTGGGAAATGAAGCGTGGGGGTTTGGAATGGGCAGCGGACCTTATTACCAACTAGATTAAGATCCGCCGTTCCGTTTCTTTGGTGATTTTTACGGGACATCGGGCCGCCGTGGTTAATGTTACCAGAGTAAACAAAGCAAGACGAGCTCACTCGCGTAAAGTTGTTGCTTAGCAACGCGCTCCGCTCTGACTGCTGTTGTCGAACTATTTGTGTTGGCGGAAGCAAATACATTCTTAAATGATTAAAGATCACATTTTAAAGTTAACTTGTGAATTTCAGTTGTAAAACTGCTGTATAAAAGCAATAGCACACTCGAGGTTGCATGTTGTCGCTGTATATCAGCACTGCTGTGTTTCTCTTCGGCACTCGGCCTACGGCCTCGTACCTACGACCGAATCACAGCAGCGCTGATATAGAGCGACAACATGCTCCCTCTCGTGTGCTATTGCTTAAGCGTAGCCTATACTACTCATTTCATTCTTTACCGACAGTTGGCATTCTTACATCCGGTTTAGCGATATCAAAATAAGAGTCCGGATTTCAGAGAAATTAAGATATATATATTTTTTTTAACCATTTAACCTTTAGTATTAACCGGTTAAAGATCTTCTTAGCGGTTAATGGTTAACCGGTTAACCATGGACATCCCTATTCCCTAGTATAAGGTTTTCATCCAAAATATTGCCAAATAGGCGCGTTTGTTTTGGACTTTGCTTCTAGGCTACTCGGTGGGCAAGTGATGTAACCGGTGTGAGCCGTAACACCGAGTAACACCGACTACTGCGGCAACCCTAGTGTGTGTAATAACCTCCGACTTCTGACTACAACTGAAACTGGCGCACAACCTCAACGTCATTGTTCTCAGCCACTCCCTCTGTTCACTGATTGGACCGTCAAAAATCTGCTGAGAAAACCCCCAAAATATACCGCAGACCCAGACTGACTACTGTGTGTCTGTCTGTCTGTCTGTGTGTCTGTCTGTCTGTCTGTCTGTCTGTCTGTCTGTCTGTCTGTCTGTCTGTCTGTCTGTCTGTCTGTCTGTCTGTCTGTCTGTCTGTCTGTCTGTCTGTCTGTCTATCTATCTATCCGTCTATCCGTCTGTCTGTCTGTCTGTCTGTCTATCTATCTATCTATCTGTCTGTCTGTCTGTCTGTCTGTCTGTCTATCTATCTATCCGTCTGTCCGTCTGTCTGTCTGTCTGTCCGTCTGTCCGTCTGTCTGTCTGTCTGTCTGTCTGTCTGTCTGTCTGTCTGTCTGTCTGTCTGTCCCCTGTGTGCAGCTGAAGAACAGCGGTCCCAGCACCATCAGTAAAGCGTCTCTGGAGGTGCAGTGGCCGTATCAGTTTAAGAATGGCTCTCTGCTCTACATCACCAAGTACGAGACAGAGGGCCCCATCAACTGCTCCACTGACACTCAGATCAACCCTCTCAATGTGTCGGTGAGTGGGTGTGTGTGTGTGGGGGGGGGGGAGTGTGTGTGTGGGGGGGGGGGGTTGTGTGTGTGTGTGTGTGTGTGTGTGTGTGTGTGTGAGAGGGGGGGAGTGTGTTTGAGTGAGTGTAAGAGAGTGGGTGAGTGTGTGTGTGTGTGGGGGGGGGGAAGTGTGTGTGTGTGGGGGAGGGGGGGGAGTGTGTGTGTTTGGAGGGGAGTGAGTGAGTGATAGTGAAATCTTTCAAATGTTATACTATCCTGTATATGTTTTTGAGTAAAATGTGGTTAAAGTTTTATATCATAAAAACGATTGGAGTGATTTTACAACTAAACGTGTGTGTGTCCCTCTGTGTGTGTGTGTGTGTGTGTGTGTGTGTGTGTGTGTGTGTGTGTGTGTGTGTGTGAGTGTGTGAGTGTGTGTGTGTGTGTGTGTCGTGTGTCCCTCTCTTTGTCTGTCTGTCTGTCTGTCTGTCTGTCTGTCTTGTTGTGTGTTGTGTGTGTGTGTGTGTGTGTGTGTGTGTGTGTGTTGTGTGTGTGTGTGTGTGGTTCTAGAACCCTCTGACATCAGTGAAGAACGCCGGGTTCTTCCAGAGATCCAGAAACAGAGGGAAGAAACAGAAACAAACGTCCGGAAGAGAAGAGAGACGGAGAGAGACACACAGAACGAGCTGACTATACTGGTAACACACACACACACACACACACACACACACACACACACACAGAGACACACAGAACGAGCTGACTATTCTGGTAACACACACACACACACACACACACACACACACACACACACACAGAGACACACAGAACGAGCTGACTATTCTGGTAACACACACAACACACACACACCACACACACACACACAGAGACACACAGAACGAGCTGACTATTCTGGTAACACACACACACACACACACACACACACAACCACACACACACACACACAGAACGAGCTGACTATACTGGTAACACACACACACACACACACACACACACACACACACACAGAACGAGCTGACTATACTGGTAACACACACACACACACACACACACACACACACACACACAGAACGAGCTGACTATACTGGTAACCACACACACACACACACACACACACACACACACACACACACACACACAGAACGAGTTGACTATACTGGTAACACACACACACACACACACACACACACACACACAGACAAACACACACACACAGAGGGACAGACGCACAAACAGATAGAGACACAGACACACGCATGCAAGCACATACACACACACACACACTGGGGCGACTGTGGCTCAGGTGGTAGATGATCAAAGGGTTGGAGGTTCGATCCCCGCCCTGCCACCTGTGTCATGGTTGTTGTGTCCTTGGGCAAGACACTTCACCCACCTTGCCTCGTGTGAATGTCGATAGTTAGCTGCTGCTATCGGTGTATGAATGTGTGTGTGAATGGTAACGTGGGAAAGGAAAACAGGTCTCCCTTGATAAAAGAGTCTTCGGTCTCAATGGGATTTACCTGTAGAAATAAAGGTTAGAAAAAAACACACACACAGAGAGAGGGACACGTGCACTCACACTCACACAAAAATACTGAGAGCATAACAATAACGTGTGTGTGTGCCTGTGTGTGTGTGTGTGTGCCTGTGTGTGTGCGCGCGCCTGTGTGTGTGCGCCTGTGTGTGCGTGTGTGTGTGTGTGTAGGACTGCTCCACAGCAGAGTGTCTGCGTCTGAGGTGTCAGGTCGGGCGACTGGAGAGAAGGAAAAACGCCATTCTGTTCATCACCGCAAGACTGGACGTTAACAACTTCCTCAGGGTAAACACACACACACACACACACACACACACACACACTCACACACACACACACACACACACACTCACACACACACACTCACTCACACACGCACACGCACACACACACAATTTTTTTTTAAAGATTTAGTTTTTGGCATTTTTACTTTTATCACACAGTTTTGTAGAGAGACAGAGATGAAATGTGTCAGAGAGGGGAATGACATGCAGAGAACGACCCGGGCTGGATTCTAACCCGGGTCTGCTGTGAAGAGGACAGACAGACAGACAGACAGACAGACAGACAGACAGACAGACAGACAGACAGACAGAGAGGGGAATGACATGCAGAGAACGACCCGGGCTGGATTCTAACCCGGGTCTGCTGTGAAGAGGACAGACAGACAGACAGACAGACAGACAGACAGACAGACAGACAGACAGACAGACAGACAGACAGACAGACAGACAGACAGACAGAGAGGGGAATGACATGCAGAGAACGACCCGGGCTGGATTCTAACCCGGGTCTGCTGTGAAGAGGACAGACAGACAGACAGACAGACAGACAGACAGACAGACAGACAGACAGACAGACAGACAGACAGAGAGGGGAATGACATGCAGAGAACGACCCGGGCTGGATTCTAACCCGGGTCTGCTGTGAAGAGGACTGAGCCTCTATGGGGGGGGGAGGGGGTGAGGGGGGGGGGTCTAACTCTAACCACTACACCACTAGCGCCCCCTGCTTTCACAGTGTCGTATTGCTTCATGATTGTTTGTATTTCTTTCCTGGGAGAGGGATCCCTTACTTTGTCGACTCTCCCTGAGATTTCTTCAATTTCTTTTAATCCCGGTAAAGGGTTTTTTACTGGGATTTTTTCTCAGCCGAGCTAAGGGTGTAAGGGTTGAGGGTGTCATATTGTATCATATTGTATCATATATCATAGATAGATAGATAGATAGATAGATAGATAGATAGATAGATAGATAGATAAGGGCAGAGTGTCATGCTGTATGGAATGTAAAGCCCACTGAGACAAATGTATTTGTGATTTTGGACTGTACAAATAAAACTGATTTGATTTTTCCTCAGACCGAGAATCAGAACCGTTCGTATTTGGTTCGATCCACGGCTTCGTTCAGCGTCATAGAGATGCCCTACAAGAAGCTGGTCCCTGAGCTGCCCTCCAACACCACCACTGTAAGACAGACAGACAGACAGACAGACAGACAGACAGACAGACAGACAGACAGACAGACAGACAGACACATAGAGATGCCTTACAAGAAGCTGGTCACGGAGCTGCCCTCCAACACCACTACTGTAAGACAGAAACACTGACAGACAGACAGACAGACACATAGAGACACACACACACTGACAGACACACACACACTGACAGACACACACACCGACCGACACACACTGAAAGACAGACCGACACACAATAGAGACACACACACACTGACAGACACACACACTTTCCCTTTTAACTATCAAGATTGCGCTTGCAGTTTATTATGTGATTAGACATGACATATGTGGTTAAGTCAGATTTTGTAATGGTTGAATGAACTTATTGTACGTTGCTTTGGATAAAAGCGTCAGCTTAATAGAATAATGTAAATATGTGAAAGTTTTTTCTACAATAGTGTTGTTAACCCATTGGTGACTAAGGCACTCTAGGATACATGTCCTTATCTCTTGAGGGTTTTCTGAAAACACAGAAACGTCTACCAAAACCTTAATATCTAAGCCTGTGTAGCACATAGAAACATGAAATAAAATACATTTAAAAGGTAAGGTTCACAGGTTTTATTTAAACATGCTCCCTTAGCGCTTACAAACCAACACATTTTTCTAAAAATCGTCAAAATTAACCCTCTCCTGTCTGTCTCTGTCTGTCTATATTAACCCTTACCTGTCTGTCCCTCCAGGTGAGTGTGTCAGTCATCTGGGTAGCAGAGCCTCCTCAGTCAGTCCCTGGCTGGGTCGTTGCTCTGGCAATCCTGGCTGGTCTGTTGCTGCTGGCTCTGCTCATATTCATCATGTACAAGGTAAAGAGATACACTACCGTCTGTCTGTCTGTGTGTCTGTCTGTCTAGCTGTCTGTCTATCTGTGTGTGTGTCTATCTGTCTGTCTCTCTCTCTGCCTGTTTGTCCGCCTGTCTCTGTCTGTCTGTCTCTCCGTCTGTCTGTCTGTCTGTCTGTCTTGCACGTTTTTTCACAATTGCTATGGTAAATGTTGATTAAGTGGTATAATGTTGGCATTTTTATGGCTTTTTCTTTGCTATAACATTTACTGCAGCTTATCAAAACCATATACTTTACTTCTTTTTATAAAAAGATACGACTAATATTGACCAGAATTGAGTTGAGCCTTTTGGTCCGGCCCTCCACAACAGTCCCTGATTCTGATGTTGCCCACCCCTGTAGTATATACATGTTGAGTATGTAGGAGGGAGGACGTTAGTAGGGCTTTCCGAATACAGCCTATGCGATTTGTAATTCAATGTTATGTATTAACCCCTACTTCTTCTTCATGTGTTCCTCTCCAGTTGGGCTTCTTTAAGCGAGTGCGCCCCCCCCAGGAGGACTCCACCGAGAAGGAACAGCTGCAGCCCGAGGAGAACGGAAACACTGACACCTAGAGGCCAAACTGTGTACTGCACGTCAGGGTAGAAACGTATTGGAGGGACTTTCACTGTATGTTTAGGCTAGGCATGGGCTGGTAGGACATTATGACTGTATGATAACCTTAAACGAACACTTCACCCATATGGAACCCGCGTTCTATCATTATAAAATCACTATTATAATATAATGAATGAGGTTTTTCTTCCCTCAGTCTTCCCTCAGTCTTCCCTTGGCCCAGCTGTCCTGTTAATCCTAACCCTACATTTTTACTAGTGTGATGTCACACATGGGAAAATGTAAGGGTTAGACAGTGAGACCATAAAACACTCTTTCTGCCTTTTCTCAGGCTAGGATGAACCGATTTTTAATAAATAGATAATAATAGTGGGTTTGAGAGCTTGACTTGTTCACACCGCTGTATAAACCAGCTCATGCCTAGTGACTGTAACACTGTTGGGCGGGAGGAAATGGTACATGTTATGAATTTTAATAGTTTTTTTTTTTTTTTTTTTTTTTTTTTACTAGTTATATTGTGTTTGTGCCAAAAGCAAAAAAGTCCACATAAGTTACACTGGTCACAGAGGAAAAATCATGTCTGTAAAAGTAAAAATATGGATTTACATACAGCCAGCAGCTTGTTACCTTAGCTTAGCATAAAGACTGGGAATGGGTGGGAACAGCTAGCACAAAAAAATAAATAATACTGTTTAAAATTAACAAAAAAATTATGTCAGAAAATTTGTGCCAGGATTTACGAAACAAATAACTTCTTTGTGTATAAATCTTTAAAATATAAAAGTAAACAATGCTAGCTAGCTAAGCTAAAGGGCAATAAGGATTATTCGCGTGTTAATTTTTTGCCAGAAATAATGCAGAAATTTGATAATTGAAGCAATTAATGATATTAATTCAAAACTGTATTTTTTGCTAAAGGTGGTTTTGATATCTCCAGTGTTACAGTAATATATTTTCCCGGGGTTTGGGGTGCTGGAGGTGGGGGGGGGGGGTTACAATAGTTTTTTTTTGTATTTTCTACAAAGCGAAAATGATGATAATAATATGATTGCGGGTCCGTCTTATTTCAACAACATAAAAAATTTTAATTTGCAAGTGATGAGTGAATCAGCGTTGTAAGATTGACAGTTCACTAAACCCCGCCCCCCCCGAGCAGCGATCGGCCAATCATAGCAAGGCATTCAAGCTACATTAGCATATTAGCATTTTGACAAAGCAAGAGTAGAAAATCTAAATCAAATCAAATAAAACTGATTTGATTTTGATTTGAGTAAGAAAACAATTTTTTTTATTTTTTTATTTTTTTTTTTTTTTATGTTATATTAAATACTTACCAAGATAGTAGATTTGAATCATGGCAAACCTAGTTAGTAAGGAAACAATTTAACTGTCCCTGCGTTCCTATCCCCATACTATCCTACTATTTAGTATGCCAGAAAAAAGATTTAGGATGTCCCAATACATGCACGTCTATTGTAGTATTCTGAAAATACATAAATGCCCCACTAACTCCAAGAGCATTTTGGAGTATTCGTCTTTATTCTTGACATTTCTCGATATAATGAAAAAAAAAATCTTCCTTATCTGATTTTTTCTCTCCTGTCTGTGGCCCTAAAACTCTTCTGTACTTTAGTATCTACTGTAGTAAAAAGACTAAAACTCTTCTGTACTTTAGTATGTAGTGTAGTAAAAAGACTAAAACTCTTCTGTACTTTAGTATGTAGTGTAGTAAAAAGACTAAAACTCTTCTGTTCTTTAGTATGTAGTGTAGTAAAAAGACTAAAACTCTTCTGTACTTTAGTATGTAGTGTAGTAAAAAGACTAAAACTTTTCTGTACTTTAGTATGTAGTGTAGTAAAAAGAAAGAGTATGAGATTTGGAACGCAGGGTGTGTTTATCTGCTGTAACTCAAGATTTATTGGTTAGCATGAAGTGGCTATCAGCAAACTTAAATGACAATATCTTTAATGTGGATTGATAAATATGCCTTACTAATAACTCCCCACATTACATAGTTAGAAGGTTTGAGGCTAACGGTAGCAATGCTAGCCCAAACCGTTAGCCCTTTTCAACTCGTTTATACACATAGCACCTTTTAAAGAAAAGTCACAAAGTGCTTTAGAATAAATAAATACAAACACAAGAGACTGAAATAGAGACGTAATATTTTTAATAATATAAAAAGAAAATATATAATAAATAAATTAGTCAAATTAATCAAAGCGAAATGTAAATAGTTTGGTCGTTAGCTTGACTAGCTTCAGCCAGTTAGCATAAAATCATGTTGCCATCACGTTTATGTTTAACACACATTTTTCGACATTAAAGAATTTGAATATCTTGGCTAGAAAAAAAAAGTTTTTAGGCAAGGCAAGGCAAGTTTATTTCTATAGCACAATTCAGACACAAGGCCACTCAAAGAAGTGCTTTACAGGGGCAAGATTAGAATACACAATACACATTAGAAAAGCGAATGAATAAAACATTTAAAAGCGAATGAATAACATTTAAAAATTACAGGTTAAAATGGAAACAGAAAAGTCTTCAGACTCGATTTAAAAGAGCTGAGAGTTGCAGCAGACCTCAAGTTTTCTGGGAGTTTGTTCCAGATATTTGGAGCATAAAAACTAAAAGCTGCTTCTCCTTGTTTAAATCAACTGCCGACAGTTTCCAATCAACTTATGGAGCAAACGTTAGCTTGTTTAGCTATCTAACTAGCTACCGCTGGAAGTTCAAATTATTTTTTTGTTTATACTTGTGACTGAAATTGAGGAAGAATCCATTATTTGAATAATTCGCATGAAATTTAATTTAATCAGTGCAAAACAAAATGTTTGAAAGGCCTAGTACGCTGTTTTACGTTGTGTGTGTGTGTGTGTGTGTGTGTGTGTGTGTGTGTGTGTGTGTGTGTGTGTGTGTGTGTGTGTGTGTGTGTGTGTGTGTGTGTGTGTGTGTGTGTGTGTGTGTGTGTGTGTGTGTGTGTGTGTGTGTGGGGTAAATGTAATAAAAAGAAGAAAAAAAAACATTGCTATGAATTTACCCATATTGGGTTTTGCATCATGCATAACATTTAAAAAAAAATATTAATCCAATTAAAGTTGCTACGAGGAACTTTTCAGTGTGTGTTAATTCTAGCGCCCCCCTTTGGAGAAAAGCGATAGTGTTTTTATCACGCCAACTCTTGTTCCTGGGTGAGCGTATACCCATGACAAAGGCATTAAGAAAAACTATATAAAAATAGCATTCTTTGCACTGATGGTCTCGTTTGCTGTTACATGTCATTTATGAACATCAGAGGAAAAAATTAGACTGTTTCAGAAATTTAAAAGTTCCTTGTAGCGACTTTAAATAATGAACTAACTCACAGAGAATCACGTACATAGATTTTTTCCCCCACAGTTTAGTTTAGATCTTTCAAACACTCACTCACATTTACTTTAAGTATCTGTCTATTATGCTGCTCTCACAGTGTGGGTCTTTACATGGGTAATATGTTCTATTCTGTTGCTCTCACAGTGTGGGTCTTTACATGGGTAATATGTTCTATTCTGTTGCTCTTACAGTGTGGGTCTTTACATGGGTAATATGTTGTCTTCATTTCAAGTTGCGAAGATTCGAAAGTTTAATTATCTCTTCTAAATTGAAGGTCTGTAGAACTATTTTGTTTTGAGTGTCAACATGAAAAAAGTGAATTTTTTGGTATTATACTGTAGGTGACCTATAAGTCTTCAACATTTATTAAAGGTTATAAATGAGAAATGGTCCGAGATGTTCAAGATATTTTTATTGTGTCCATTAAGCCCCTATCTCACTGGGCTGCGACAGTGTGCGACAAGTTGGAGTCGCACGAACGGAATGTCAGTCTAATTTTTGTCTCAAATCAGTCGCAATTTAGTTTCATATGTCGCCAAACCCTCGCAAAGTTGTCTCACATTTCTCGCACTTTCTGACTCGCGGAAACTGAAATTGAGAAGGGTTTGCAACGCGTTTGAGACACATGCGACAACTCTGAGACTATTTTGACAGTAGATTTGTCGCACACATTTTTTTAACATGTTCAAAATTCATGCGACAGGACTGCGCGGCTCTGCGACTCATGCGAGGAAATTGAGAAAGACCCCCGCGAACGTTTGGAGATAGTTTAGAGACTCCCTCGCGAATGCAGTCTCCAACTTGTCACAAACAGTCGCAGCCCAACACTGACAGGACTGACACGCTCAAATGAACATATTCACTGAAGCTGCAATTTATGAAAAATACAGACGCATCTAAAATTTGACTATCATTGAAAAGTCCATTAAAAAGTGAATATTTCATATTATTCTAGATTCATTACACTAAGTGAAATACTTTGTCAGGCCACGCACACACACACACACACACACACACACACACACACACACACACACACACACACACACACACACAGACAGGCCTTTCTTTTGTTTAAATTTTGATGAAAACCGCTTTCAGCCCATGGAATAAAAATAAATCTCAAAATACTAGAATATTACATCAAAACCAATTTTGAAACAAAAGGATTTATAATAAATGCAGAACTGTCAACCAACTGAAAAATATGTTTATTTTAGATTAACTTCACTTCATGTAAAGAATCTAGAATATGAACGTTAAACTTTTTTTAAGATCTTAGACTTGAAGTCAGTCCTGTCTGTCTGTCTGTCTGTCTGTCTGTCTGTCTGTCTGTCTGTCTGTCTGTCTGCCTCTCTGTCTGTCATCAAAAAATAATGGATTATTTTTAACGTCTGTATTCTTTCACCGAGACAATAACTATTCAACTATTTCACAAAGCGATGATTTTACCTTTGAGCTGAATAAACACAATGTTCACATTTTATTAACTTCAGTTGATGTGTCACTGGTTGGTTCTTGATTTTAAATACATTTTCAACACACACACACACACTGCTACACACACACACACTGCTAACACACACACACACACACACACACTGCTACACACACACACACACACACACACACACACACACACACACACACACACGCTGACATGTGTTAAGGTACGAAATAAAGTTTTGAGTCCTAGAATTCTTTGCAAAGTAAATTAATTTAAACATGTTGATAATACATTCAGTGGGTCCTTGTTGGTTTATAGTTTTATTCAATATTTTCAACCATTTAAAAACTAGACAGAATAATGTTTACTTCATAGTACAAATACATTTTTTAACTCTCAAAAAGGATCACGAATAGGACTGCTCAGCCACAGACGAACCCATCAGAAGTAGCCAAGAGCCATGGACTTTTTGATTCTTCATCCTCAAGGGCATAAATGTGACGTCATCGTCGAAATCGACGGACAACTTAAGAAGAAGAAGAAGAAGAATGGGTTTAATTCTCACACACACACACACACACACACACACACACACACACACACACACACACACACACACACACACACACACACACCGTGACCGCCCCCCCTCGTGGCTCAATGGTTGAAAAAGCGCGCTAAAGTGCCCTCAAGTGGTGAAACCGAGAGGAAATGCCTTATTGGCCCTTTTCACATGCAAAACATGATTGGGTGCCCTCTAGGGTGCCCCTTGATACAATAAATGATGATGATGTGCCCTCTAGAACAAGAAAATTCGATGACGTGCCTTAATGAGTGCTCTTATAGTCCCCTTCTGCCCGTCTGGTGCCCTTCTAGTGCCCTTCTGCCCGTCTGGCCGTTCTAGTACCCTGATAGTGTCCTTCTAGTGCCCTTCTGCCCGTCTGGTCCTTCTAGTGCCCTTCTGGTCCTCCTAGTGCCCTTCTGGTGCCCCCATGGTTGAAAAAGTGTTGCTAAAGTGCCCTCTATGGTGGTGAAAATGAGAGAAAGTGCCTTATTGGCTGCCCTTTACATGTGAACAAAAATTATTGAGTGCCCTAGGTTGCGCCTCCATACAATAGGCCTAAATGATGATGATGAGCACTCTGGAGCAAGAATACGGCAAACCGAAAAGATATGTTGCGGTACTCTAATGAGGTGCAGACGTTCCTCTCTTTGGTAGCTGACGAACGGGGAATGTGAAAGAGGCGTTGCTTTCATGTGGCGTCGCTATGACAAACAGCTACATCGAGTGGTATTTAAATCTCTACTGGATAACTAAGCAAAAAGCTGATTAAGAGTATGTCCGTACCCATAGTGGAAAAGCGCAATTAGATGCCAAATTAACTTCATATTTTCAGTTTGCATAATCCATTTAAAATGTATAAACATTTTTTGAATGTCAAGATCCGGTCCTCATTCAAGTGTAGGTCATTTCATGCAAGAGAGACGATAATAGTCAGCTATCACCTCAACATGAAGGAAAACTTCCTTCAATATTTCCGTAGCTGGCTGTCAGCGGTCAAAGACTGTATGGTAGCGGCACATTGATTTTTCTCAAGTCTAATTTACTTAAATGTTAGTACAGATGAAAGCAGCAAGGCATCCTCCCTTCTTAGGCTAAAATGTGAAAGTGCACAATGATGTGAACAACTCATTTTAGTGTTTATAAAGTCCCTAGAATTAGGGGAAACAGTGTCTTGAAGCACATTTTTTTTTGTAGACCCCCAGACCCCCCGACCCCCCGTTTAATTGTATGAGCCCAACAGTTTTTTTTAACATCTACAAACACAGTGTTTGGTGTTTCGTTACATTACATTCTATTTAGCTGACGCTTTTATCCAAAGCAACTTCCATTAAGTGCATTCAACAATGAAGGTACAAACTCAGAACAACAAGAATCACGTCAGTACTATAGCTGCAAATAAACCAAACTACAAAGTGCCACAAGTAGCCTAAGTGCTACATGGAGATGTAACAGGTTCCCCCGAACGGGGCCTTCCAGGCAGCGCTGCCTTTAAGGCTCCGCTGGGGGAACAAAACACTGTTAGGATTTTAATTTCTAATTAAATGATGTTATAACCCCCCCTCATTAATTTGCATTACTCATATATAATCAATAGAACAATCAATATATTCTGAACTTGTGTCTAAACTTCTCTCATTTTCTCTCACTCCAGAGCAGTGAGGAGAAAGGGAGGAGAGATGAATTTGCAACAAAAAGCCCCGTTGATAACTTTACGATGTTTTTCCCATAAAGATAACGATAGAACTGGCGCGAGGTATCGTTCTAAACAAAGGCCTTCTGTAATTCCGTTTACTCAGCTGAGCAAAACATCTTATTTTCAAGGACACAGGCTTAGTTCATAATTTCCCCATGGTACAGGAGATGACGTCAGCCAGAAGAGGACGCACTATGAAACACATGACACAAGTTATCCAATGATCAGCCTGGTTATGTTTTGCTTTATAATGATCCTGCTGTAGATGGGACATCACTCATACTGTATCCTGTGAATTTATATAATTAAACAACAATTATAACTTTGAGACTTTTTTCAGACGATCATTTATTCTTTCAGCTTCCATACATCCGATCAACGAACACGTGTATATTATAGTTTTGATAACACCATCGAGTTACAAACGCCACTGTGTCCAATCAATCAATCAATCAATCAATATCCTTTATTTAACCAGGTAAAATTCATTGAGATTAAAATCTCTTTTTTGACCTTTCTTTAGCCAAGAAGGCCCCATGATACAATAAGAACAATCAACCACAATTCTCATACACCACATTCAACGTCAGGTAAAGTACAATACAAGATCAGGGACAAGACTATATGAAGATTGAAATGAGTACAGTTCAAAATTAAATAAATAAACTGGTGACAGATGAATGAATAAACCCGGCCGTTATCAGAAAATAGCTTTACAAACTATTGCATTGACCCACATGGTGCCCTTTTTATTTTTTCACCCCTGCCCTTCAAACAGTCTCGAGTCCGCCACTGTGTGTGTGTGTGTGTGTGTGTGTGTGTGTGTGTGTGTGTGTGTGTGTGTGTGTGTGTGTGTGTGTGTGTGTGTGTGTGTGTGTGTGTGTGTGTTGTGTGTGTGTGTGTGTGTGTGTGTGTGTGTGGTGTGTGTGTGTGTGTGTGTGTGTGTGTGTGCGTGTCCATATTTCCAGATCAAAGTGATTGTGGATAGTAGTAATAAATGACTCTCCGTGGTGGTGACATCATGATTCTGGAGCAGATGAAGGAATGTTTGTCGTCACAATGTCCATCGAACCAGAAATTTGCTGTTGAAAAAAAAAAAAAAAAAAAAAATCACTTAACCTCGCTCAGAACTCAAAACTCACCTGTTCAAGAAAGCATAATGAGCCCTTAGCTCACTCATACCACACCTGACTCTCCCTGTGTTCCACTCCCCATACTTCCCTACTATTTAGTATGCCAGAAAAAGGATTTAGGACGTCCCAATACATGCACGTCAAATGTAGTATGCTGAAAATACATAAATGCCCCACTAACTCCAATAGCATTTTGGAGTATTCGTCTTTATTCTTGACATTTAATAATGAAAAAAAACTTCCTTATCTGATTTTTTCTCTCTCCTGTCTGTGGCCTTAAAACTCTTCTGTACTTTAGTATGTAGTGTAGTAAAAAGACTAAAACTCTTCTGTACTTTAGTATGTAGTGTAGTAAAAAGACTAAAACTCTTCTGTACTTTAGTATGTAGTGTAGTAAAAAGACTAAAACTCTTCTGTACTTTAGTATGTAGTGTAGTAAAAAGACTAAAACTCTTCTGTACTTTAGTATGTAGTGTAGTAAAAAGACTAAAACTCTTCTGTACTTTAGTATGTAGTGTAGTAAAAAGACTAAAACTCTTCTGTACTTTAGTATGTAGTGTAGTAAAAGACTAAAACTCTTCTGTACTTTAGTATGTAGTGTAGGAAAAAGACTAAAACTCTTCTGTACTTTAGTATGTAGTGTAGTAAAAAGAAAGAGTATGTGATTTAGAACGCTATTAACTATTCCAAACCTGATTTTGAATTTGTTTGTGTTTCTTGTTTTCCTGTTTTTCTTTATGTATATTCTGTGTGATGTGAAGCGTCTTTGAGTGACCTCCAAAAAAGCGCTTTATATAAATCCTATCAATTATTATCATTAATCAAATATAATGTTCTGGCGCCACCCAGTGGTCATAGTCAGAACTGTTTAGAAATAATAAATAATTACCTTTCCAGTCCATAGTCATGCAGTGCTCAGTGTAACCCAGGTAACTCGCCTTGATGGTGAAAGATGGATAGATGGATAGATAGATAGATAGATAGATAGATAGATAGATAGATAGATAGATAGATAGATAGATAGATAGACGGACGGATGGACAGACAGACAGATTATTATCACAATCCCATCCAACAGATTACTGTATTTTTGTCATTTTTGGAGCCTAAATAAATCATATTACTGTCCGAGTCCTACTTTACATTAAGTGCAACCTGCTCACTTCACAGAGTCCAAGGAGGGACTAACCCTAACCCTAACCCTAACCCTAACCCTAACCCTAACCCAGAGTCCAAGGAGTGACTAACCCTAACCCTAACCCAGAGTCCAAGGAGTGACTAACCCTAACCCTAACCCAGAGTCCAAGGAGTGACTAACCCTAACCCTAACCCAGAGTCCAAGGAGTGACTAACCCTAACCCTAACCCAGAGTCCAAGGAGTGACTAACCCTAACCCAGAGGGGGGAGGGAGAGAGGGGGAGGGAGGAGGGAGGGAGGGGAGGGGGGGGAGAAAGAGGGAGGGAGGGAGGGAGAGAGAGGGAGGGAGGGAGAAAGGAAGAGGGAGGGGAGAGAGGGAGGGGGAGAGAGGGGGGAGGGGGGGAGAGAGGGGGGAGGGGGGGGAGAAGGAGGGGAGAGAGAGGAGGGAGGGAGAGGGGGAGAAGGAGGGAGAGAGAGAGAGGGAGGGAGGGAGGGAGGGGGAGAGGGAGGGAGGGAGGGGGAGAAGGAGGGGAGAGAGGGGAGGGAGGGGAGAAGGAGGGAGAGAGAGAGAGAGAGGGGAGGGAGAGAGAGAGAGAGGGAGGGAGAGGGAGGGAGAGGGAGGGAGGGAGGGAGAGACAGAGAGACAGTTTTCGACCGTGCTATGGAGATACAGGTTAACAGATAGTTGTTTGTACAAGTCGCACCTGCAGTTTGTGTGTAGCCTATGAATAAAGTAAGCATTAAACCCTGAGGAACGAGTGGACATTTATAAGTGTCATCTCTTAAAGCTGGGGTGGAGGATTTGGGGAGAAAACTGCAGTTGGGATAGAGATTTGAATCCAAATACCTCAACCGCTCCACTTGTTCTCTTTGGTCCCTCCCCTATGGTCCCTCCCTGACACGCTCTACACCAACAAAGTCGTGCCAAAGTGAATGGACAGTCCCAACAGCCAATAAGAACAGAGAATCGAATTTTGACCAATCAGAAGTCATACACCCCAGCTTTAACCGTAGGCTACACAGCACGCGTCAGATCACCATACCGACATGCAGCCTAGCGGCTAATGGAAGGCCGCTACAGAAGCCTGGTGTAAATTAAACCTGCAGTGTGTAGAATTTTGGGTTTTATTTCCTAGCAGATTTTGTAGAAAATAATTATAATATCCATAAGTACGTTTTAATTTAGTGCATAATAGCTGAATTTTTTCTTTAGAATTATAATTTTTTTCCTTAGAAAGGGTCTCATATATGTCCATATTTCTCCATACTTTGGACCAAGGCCTTGTTACCGCCATTTTGGAAGTGTCATAGTTGGAATGTCATCAGGTGCATTGTTTAGAATTTAGAATTGTTCTTGTCCTTGAAGGCCACTGTAGCTTCTGTTATTATTCTAAAGGGTTGGGGTTACCCAGGGAGCGTTGCATTCTAGAACTTTGTAGAACTTACTTGATGACGTCATATTACACACTGCCCCTTTAACTAACTTGAACTGTCTCACCTTCACAGAGCCCGAGCCTGCGATCCACATGAAGCTGCTTTCACTGGTTTCTCTGTTGATCAGATTCTGGAGGAAGATTTGTTCCTCAGCGCTGTCGATAGACGCCAGAGTCCCTCCAATGGAAACGCAGGAGTTCTGATCGGGGAAAAAAAAAACTGTATTCAGAAGTTCTCCAGAAGAATAGACCTTTAGATATTAAGGCACAAGCCACAAACTCTCCCTGTCCCATAGTCATACCCTATTGGGACATACTTTGACTTATCTATTTCATCTGGTGAAATTCTGTGATTTTTAGTGTTGAAACCAGCAGCTTTATGGAGGTTCTGACCCACAATCCACTGCAGCAGAAGTTACATCACATGGACTGAGCCTCCCAGTGAAAACAACCAGCGATGAGACGGATATATAAGCAAAGAGGCAAGATCAAGGAGCCATGTTAGGATGAAATAAATAAGTAAAAGTATGTCCCAATTGTGAGAGAGAGAGGAGAGAGAGAGAGAGAGAGAGAGAGAGAGAGAAGGAGAGAGAGAGAGAGAGAGAGAGAGAGAGAGAGAGAGAGAGAGAGAGGAGAGAGAGAGAGAGAGAGAGAGAGAGAGAGAGATGTTTGGCATTACCTCTGCTTCAGTCCATGTCTTGGGGCTGATGTTGAAGATGAAACAGTGAGACTGAAAGAAGGTCCATCCGGCCGGGGCAGTGGGGAAACACTATGGGACACAACATCACGTACAGGGGAAACTCATATTATTAGAATATCATGGAAAATTAATTGGAATTAGGGCAAGAATTCATGCAAAAAAGGGCCCAAACCAAGTACTGAGTACACATGAATGATTATACTTTATAGAGGGCCAACATTTCTGTATTTAAAATCCCTTTTTTTATTGATTTCATGTAATATTCAAATTTTCTGAGATTTTGAATTTGGGGTTTTCATAAGCTGTAAGCCATAATAATCAAAATAACAAATAAAGGCTTGAGATATCTCACTTTGCATGTAATGAGTCTAGATAATGTATTACACCTTTTAAGTTGAATTACTGAAATAAATGAACTTTTGCACGATATTCTCGACGTCATTGTGAGTGTGAGTGAGAGTGAGTGAGTGTGAGTGTGAGTGTGAGTGTGAGTGAGTGAGTGAGTGAGTGAGTGAGTGAGTGAGTGTGAGTGAGTGTGAGTGTGAGTGAGTGTGAGAGTGTGAGTGAGTGAGTGTGAGTGTGTGTGAGTGAGTGAGTGAGTGAGTGAGTGAGTGAGTGAGTGAGTGAGTGAGTGAGTGAGTGCGTGAGTGCGTGAGTGAGTGAGTGAGTGAGTGAGTGAGTGAGTGAGTGAGAGTCACCTGGGTTGAATGCAGGCCTTCTCTTGGCTTTACACTGTGGTAAAGAAGGAAATTGAAGCAGTTATTCAGTAGCAACATTAAAGGTGGAGTCAGTGAATATCTCCTCATGATCCGCTGTGTGTGTGTGTCTGTGTGTGTGTGTGTGTGTGTGTGTGTGTGTGTGTGTGTGTGTGTGTGTGTGTGTGTGTGTGTGTGTGTGTGTGTGTGTGCGTGCGTGTGTGTGTGTGTGTGCGTGCGTGCGTTGTGTGTGTGTGTGTGTGTGTGTGTGTGTGTGTGTAGGAGGAGGAAACACTTTCCGTCTACTGAAGTCTCTCTACGATCATAAGGTGTTGACAGAGATCAACAAGAGAGTTTTGCAGGTAAAATTATTGTTTTATTTACTTTCACATTTAAAGCTACAGTGAGTGAGGTTTTTCTTCCCTCAGTCTTCCCTTGGCCCAGCTGTCCTCCTAACCCTGGGAAAATGTAGGGTTAGACAGTGAGACCATAAAACACTCTTTCTACCTTTTCTCAGGCTAGGATGAACCGATTTCTAAAATGTTTGCACATTTATACTACATAGGATCTCAGAGTTCAATACACCTTCATACTTCTACCGGTGAAGTAGGTCTTTAATGTTTCACTGTTGTTGTCTACTGCACCTAATCTAGCTACTTCACTGATTTTGACAGAAAGTGATTTTTTGACAACAAGCGTTCTCCAGAATCACTGCCTGCACCTTTACAGTGATCAACACATGAATGCAGGAACCCTTAACGTAAAGTGCTACATAGTATATACATCATCCCTTACTCAGCCTAATTCTCAACCACTGCATTATACAGCATGTTGTATACTTTAAAAGAAATGAAACTTAAAATACTATAAAAACAAGTCAACTAAAATAATAATAAAATTGACAACAACTAGAACTAGAAATGCAATTCCTGAAGAAATTGCGGTGTGAATGCTGTGCTGCTGAACTGAAGCTGATGCTGAATAAACTTCACTGCTGAATGTTGATGAAGAACGAAGGATGAATATATCTGAATGAACAGAATGATTGAATAATACAATTTATGAAAAATGAATGAAAAATTGATGAATTATGACCTTGAAACTTGACCTTTGACCTCTAAACTCCTCTGGGGTTATAATTGAGTCATAATAAACATGTGTGCAAAGTTAGAAGAAAATCCGTGTAAGTCTAAATTTTGCGGTAACTGGGACTTGAACCACCAACTTTAAGCTCAGGGTTTAAAAAAAATAAAAAAAATAAAAAATATATATAGATATGCCTAATGTGTCATATTGCGAGACATGTTCCCCTTCACACAAAGATTTGAGGTGAAAATGTTATTCCCTAAGCAGGATTCGAACCTGTGACCTTTAGGCTGCAAGACATAGGCTTAAACCACTAAGCCACCAAACAATTGTGAGTCGAACAGAGCAGGTTACATTTAAAAAGAGAACTTCTGCCTCTCACACGCAAACCGTTTGTCTGACAGACAAAATGAAGATACCGTGAGAATCAGAAGATTCCAATTAATATTCAGTGTCAAATGTGTTTCTTTAATGTGAACACTTTTTAGTTGAGAGCAGTTTACGTTTAGATTTCTGGTGTTCTTTTTTAGTCCCTCTCCTCCACTCTGCCACACTCTAAATATCACAAAAATTGATGTTTCATGCGTCAAACAAGGCCTAGTAATTTGAAAACTATGCATTTTTTTTAAAAGGTTGAATTTTAACAATGAAAGACGAAAGATAGCTGAACTGTTTCTCGAAGAAATTAACTTTGTAGGATGAATTATCAGTGAGCTTGAAGTGTTAGAAATCAGTGCAAAACGCTCCGCATTTTGCCGATATCCCAATGCATTCCCAATAGGGATTTTGGGTGTAATAAACCTTTATGTATCTCTGAAGTTATGAATTATATGAAAAAATAGTGAATTATGGAAATGTGCTCCCGTGCAAGACGAACATGGGACACTTTGAATCGAGTTTCTACGATGAAGTATGAATGAGTAGGAGGAATCATAATTTTGCATGAAATATTAATTTCATAAAAAGTCGAATTTCTTTGAAGTTATGGATTTTATGAAAAAACTGTTCATGAGTCATTGTTGTCTGGAATGAGCTGAACATTTAGACGTAAGAATGGAGTGTCTAGGATGAATTCACAGGGAGGAGAAGAGATTTGAAACTTTTCATAATTTTGGTTTAATTGCTTATTAATTATGAAGTTATGAATTTTTTTGAAAATTTTGAATGAAAGCTAGCATGTGAAAAATGGGCTGAATATGAGGATGGTTGAAGATAGTTTGTGGAATGAAGCATGTTGAAGATATGGCCAAGCATGAATTTGGGCGGAATAATAATAATAATAATAAATACGTAGAATATCAATGCTGTGAATGCTTTCAGCATTCACACCAAATATTTTAGCGTGTGTTCCTCACCAGCAGTCCAGCGTTCAGACAGAGCAACAGCAGAATGAAGAGAAACCACCGAGCCATCTGGGGAAGAGAGTCAAGGAATGATCACATTAATATTTCATTTACTGAAGTCCCAGTAAACCCATATCCACCAAGGGTGTACTCACACTGGTAGGCCTTTCACACCGCCGCAAAATCGGCGCTAGTTCTGGGCTAGTTGGGAGAGTCCCCTAGTTCACTTGCTTTGGTCCAGAGGGGTGTAGCCTACTACGAAGCGAGATTAAAGGGAAAATTCGCCGATTTTCAACCTTAACTCATCTACCATAATATCCTTTGAGTTGCATTATATCCCCGTGTATTTTTTCAACATCGGCCGTTTCGCGGGGACCGAGCTTCAAAAATCCATTCACCGGTGACGTTTCTGTGGCGTTTCTGGGTCAAGGAAGAGCTCGTGCAGACTACAGCCTCTTGGAGCCGAGCTCACCAACCCCCTCCCTGTGAATCCAGGGGGCGGGCTCTAAAAGCACGTGCGAACCAAAACAAACCGTCTGTCCATGCCCATGGTCCGTGCCAGTTTACTTGTATAATTCCCTGCATTGAAAATTGCATCTTTTCACACGGGCACAGACGATATCATGGATGAGGATACTTTAAAAAGTGTGTTGGCTGACTGGAATGAACCAGCATGGTATTTAGTTGGGCCAGAGAAGCCTACACTGCTGAAGAAATTCAGCGAGGAAATACAGTATGCAGAGAGGCCGAGGCTGCAGCTGTTTTAGCCTTGGTTAGGGTTAGCCTTGTAAGACAATACAACTGGACCACCACTAGAAACCGAGAGGCATTTTCAATATCCCAAAAATAATTTGGAAAAGACAACAAATACCAGCAAGACCGGGAGGGCAGATGATCAATGAGTGAGTAACATTATTTTTTTCTAGCATGTTGTAACGTTATCTTTGTCACATTGTGTTGTCTGAGCCATTGCACTGATGTTGCACTTAGCATGTCTATAGCACTTTCCAGAAGAACACTTTACAACAGGTCAAATAAAATGACCTGTCTTTTGTTCTTACATTGGCTGCTATTGTTACATTATAGCTTTGTGGAGAATAACCACTTGTTTTGTGTTTTAATTTCTTTAGACATAATCGACTTGTCGCATGTCGGTTCTATATTGAGTGGGTGCTCCAAAGGGGAGAGACTTGGCAAGGGGACCGCATCGTCTTTGTGTGTGACTGTGTGTTTGTTTTACTTGTGCATGGTTATTAGCGATGTTGTTAAAATGATCAGCTTTCCAAAACCATAAACAATTGCTATGCTGATGGTGATGGCTGGGTGATTAGCACTGATGTCCCTAGCCTTGTGTCGTCTTGGCTCTTCCTAATGCAAATGCATAGCCACACCCTGGCATACAGTATGCTTGGCTGCTAATTTAAACATGATGTCTTCTTAGACTAAAGACTACTGTTGTGTTAGTGCACTAACTGACTGACCTATCTGTGGTTACATAGTGGTATGTCTGTTTTATATATTTATTGCAACAGCAACATTATCTTACAGTATAACACATTGATTTTTCTTTTGTCATCTCTTCATTGCTGGCCTTGTGATACAATCATAATTTGTCATTTCAAGTGAGGTCCAAAGGAAGATGGTGTATTGAACTGAAAACTCTGGCTTTAGACTCAACAGACCTCGCTCAGCCCTTAAAGGGAAAATTCGCCCATTTTCATGTGAATGGTATATCAGGGCCGAGTATATTAGTAGTCTATTGAAAAAAGCCCCCAAAAAATTGATCCGAATTGGCAGAGAGCACAATGATTTGGGATTTAAACTGATGACGTGGGGCTGACGTAGCCCTACAGTTCCTACAGGCCCCAGGATGCATTGCGCGGGGGGTAAGCTCTGCAGCCCGCCCAGATTCCGAGCTGCTCGCGTTACCATGGTGACACAGACCACAGAGACACAGCACACACCCGAATTTTCCCTTTAAGGGCTGAGCGAGGTCTGTTGAGTCTAAAGCCAGAGTTTTCAGCATCACGAAAGGTGGCTCTCTTTCTACCTGGCTAGATCACCGTGCCCGGCTAACCGAACGGCTTACGAAGCCGTGACATAAACACTTACAGCAGAGTGAACTGTCACATCGCGCTGCGGCTTTTTGCCACATGCATAGTTATTGATGCAGAAAATGTTAAATAGCCTAGACCTACTGTATGCAGCGCTACTCTATGCTCTCACCTCAAATGATTTTACCTGGCGATCTACACACACTGGCTCTTAATGAAGCGTTCTATAAAATCACAGGTTGCAACATTATTTCACTGTGGGCTTCTTTCTTTTCATCAGTAGCGATTACAGTTGGGACGTGACAGGTGACAGCTGTCACAGTTCAGACATCGCTGCAGACTCGCAGGTTAAGCTTCTCACAAACTCTTCCTCTTGAGTGAAGTCAGCGACACACTTTTGTTTTACTCAGCTGCTCACAATCAGTCCGTTAGTGTAAAGTTAGCGGCACAAGATCAGTCCAGTCTGTGCGGAAGCAGAGTCAAATGACGGCCAAACGCCCCCTCTCATGGGGACGCGCACAGAGCCTGAAGCCGAGGTTGATAACTGCCTTCGTGATACCGGTTAGCTCTGAGCGAGGGTTTGTGTTATGTTGAACCTAGTCTGGCTTGACCACTACCGCCAGCGTCTATTAAGCGCTGGCGTCGGCAAACAACGCTATGCCTCCATTGGCTGCTTCCCGGGGTTAGCCCCGCCGTAGATGATTGTGATTGGTTTAAAGAAATAAAAACAGGCCAGCCCAGTTTCCCCCCCGAATAGACGGCTCTAAACGGAGTGCTTCCAGACCATACTACTTGCTGTAGTTTGGTCTGGTTTTGCGAGACTATGTTGAACCAGATCAAAAAAAGAGTCTCTGTTGAGTTTGTTTCGTAGTATACCCCTCTGACCAAATAGAGTTTAGATTTGTTTCTGTTTGGTGAGGTCCACTTTCATTTTGCCCCTTTTTGCAAGTGAACCATTTATTTTTTGATTTATGATCATACATTTCAATACTAAGAATTACATGTAGAGAAAATATGTTTAGTAAACTAACTGCAGGCTCTGTGAATGTAAACAATCCCCCCTCCTCTGAAACTACACAGTGACCCTTTAAACACCCCCCCCTCCTCTGAAACTACACAGTGACCCTTTAAGAGCTTTACAGGGGCAAGATTAAAATACACAATACACATTAGAAAAGCAAATGAATAAAATATTTAAAAGCGAATGAATAGAAGTAGAACATTTAAATAAAATAAAAATTGCAGGTTAAAATGGAAACAGAAAAGTCTTCAGACTTGATTTAAAAGAGCTGAGAGTTGCAGCAGACCTTGAACATTACCTTAGCAGAGGTGATGGGCATGAAGGAAATGCGCTGAATGGTTCAGAGCTACAGGTAGACAGTGAGATATAACCCCAATGAAGACACACCTTCAACACAAGATTTATACTGGAAGAAAAAACCTGTTACACAACTTTTTTTTAACCTTTATTTATACAGGTAAATCCCATGGAGACCGAAGACTCTTTTGCAAGGGAGACCTGTTTTCCTTTCCCACGTTACCATTCACACACACATTCATACACCGATAGCAGCAGCTAACTATCGACATTCACACATAGGCTAGGCAAGGCAAGTTTATTTATACAGCACAATTCAGACACAAGGCTTCAAAAAGCTTTACAGGGGCAAGATTAGAATACACAAAACACATTAGAAAAGAGAATGAAAAGAAGTAAAACATTTAAATTAAATTAAAAGTACAGGTTAAAACGGAAACAGAAAAGTCTTCAGACTCGATTTATAAGAACTGATAGGCCAGGCAAAGTAAGGCATTTTGGGACCAAAAATAGAATAAATTGTAAAATAATTTTTTTCAGCTCAGATCATTTCTATGAGGTGTCCAGAACAACATACTAAAAGTCCTAAGAAATCCTAGTTGAGGAAATATGTTTAATTCTCATCAATCCGAGATGTGTGCCAATAAGGCGAGACACCAATACATCCAAAAAATTTTAATATTTAATTTTTTTTCTTTAGTCCTATCAAAATGAAACTTTACACAATGAAAGTATCCATGGAAATTTAAATTTTTTGCATTACAAGTTTCTTTGAAAATGAATTGTAATATGCAAATGAGCTATACACTAATCGTACACGCCCAAAATAAACCCAAATAGGCTTAATTTTTTCCTTTACTCCTACCACAATAAAACTTTACATAGTAAAAGTATACTTGAAAAGTAACTTTTTTTGTATTACAAGTTTCTTTTTAAATGAATTTGAATATGCACATCAGCTCCACACTTATTTAATATCCAATCATCGTACTGCCAATGGGTGATGGCGATGCTGCTTTTAGACTGGCCTCTAACCTGAAAAACTGCCTGGCTTACCTGCCAGGGGTATAACAGGTGCCTCTCATGAATTAGATTACCCCTCCCCTAGCTAGTGTAATTTTTTACTTTTTTCAGTGCCATTCCCTTTCCTATGCCAAATAGACGAGATGTAGAATCACAGCCTGAAATGGCATGGCTAAAGAGGAGATTGTCACACACAGTGGGACCAAGTAACTCCTTTGTCTACTTTATGCACCATACAGTGCTGCTTGAAAGTATGTGATCAGGTGGGCCAAATTGAGTGATGAAATGGACCAATCTAATGAGAGATCTTTAGGGAAGAAATTGGGCGGAACTAGATAAAACACAAATAAAACCAGCCAGGTCAGTTTAGGCCCACCAAACTGAACCCATACAGGTCAGACTTGCCAAGCTTGTGTGCATTCAGATCAGCATGATGCAACAAGAGTACTAACAAGTCTGTGTCATCACCTACTGAGACTGTGTCTTTTGTTCTGGCAGAGGCAATGGCAGTTTGGACAATGAGAACATCTGCATCGTGCTTTGCATGGTTTGTGAAACACCATTTTTTGTCTTACAAGTTTCTTTGAAAATGAATTTGTATATGCAAATGAGCTATACACTAATCAAATATAGGTTACACAAAATATATCCGCATAGGCTTCATTTGAACCTTTACTCCTACCACATTAAAACTTTACACAATGAAAGTCTACATGAAAAGTAAAACATTTTGTATTAGAAGTTAAAATATAATGGTCAAGGCTTTCCAGAAGGGGTTGGTCGAACGTCAGAACAGGGGTCACATCATACTGCAGAGCTTGAGTTGCCACAAACCTCAATGTTGAGTATATGCAGGATTAATCACTGGGATCAAGATCAATCATTGGAAGGAATGTTAGTGAAGCTCTCCCAGGGTGTTCATCTAGTCCTATCAAAATGAAAACTTTACACAATGAAAGTATCCATGATAATTATTTTTTTTTGTATTACAAGTTTCTTTGAAAATGAATTGTAATATGCAAATGAGCTATACACTAATTGTACACGCCCAAAATAAACCCAAATAGGCTTACTTTTTCCTTTACTCCTACCACAATAAAACTTTACATAGTAAAAGCATTAGCAAGTAAGAGGAATGTTCTGTTTTGCAGACCGACCACGGCAAAAGTAAAATTTAACCCGCTGTTCGCTAAACGAACGGGGCTTAATAAGTCACATTGTTCTGTAATGGGAAAATTAAGCAACAGTGATACGTTAATAGTAGCATCAGGCCACTAATACAATCACATGTTAGTATGTTGCAAGAGTGAGCCCCGTCCTAATACAGACATGACATATTTAAAGAACATTTAGGGGGAGGAACCGGTTGAGAGGCAGAAACATGGGAGGGGTTTGGGAGTGGTTAGGTTGCTCTGAGAACGACAGACAGGCCAGGGAGGGGGGGGGGGGGGATTGGGGGAAATACAAGAGGGTGGGGGGCGGGGGGGGGGAGACAGGTATGGAGACAGACAGGGTGAGAAATACAATTGATATTATAATCGTGGGTGGGGTAGACTGGCCCAGAACAACAGGAGGTCGTCTACAGGAACATTGCCTTCTTTTCAGATGTATAATCAGGCTGGCTAATCTCCCATCACAGTTCATTGCTCTGATTGGTTGTAGTGCTATCAAATTGCGTGCAGTGGCATTTGAAGAGACAAATCTAATTCATGAGAGGCACCTGTTATACCCCTGGCAGGTAAGCCAGGCAGTTTTTCAGGTTAGAGGCCAGTCTAAAAGCAGCATCACCATCACCCATTGGCAGTACGATGATTGGACATTAAATAAGTGTGGAGCTCATGTGCATATTCAAATTCATTTAAAAAGAAACTTGTAATACAAAAAAAGTTACTTTTCAATACTTTTACTATGTAAAGTTTTATTGTGGTAGGAGTAAAGGAAAAAATTAAGCCTATTTGGGTTTATTTTGGGCGTGTACGATTAGTGTACAGCTCATTTGCATATTAAAATTCATTTTCAAAGAAACTTGTAATACAACACATTTTAATTATCATGGATACTTTCATTGCTGCCACTCTTCACCACTGTGTAAATGTTTCAATTGTTTTTCTCTTCACCTGTTGTTGTGTATTTGATGTATTTGCATTGAATATTGTTTATGTATTGTTGTTTTTCCTTTGAATTTGTTTGAACTCGACGCAATTGTAAATGAGGGTCACCCCTCAATTGGTCTCTCGAGGATAAATAAAAGTTAAATAAATAAATAAAATAAATAATTGTGTAAAGTTTCATTTTGATAGGACTAAAGGAAAAAAATAGCCCCATTGGGATGTATTGGTGTCTCGCCTTATTGGCACACATCTCGGATTGATGAGAATTAAACATATTTCCTCAACTGGGATTTCTTAGGACTTTTAGTATGTTGTTCTGGACACCTCATAGAAATGATCTGAGCTGAAAAAAATTATTTTACAATTTATTCTATGAAAAATGCTATTTTGCCTGGACGATAAGAGTTGCAGCAGACCTTGAACATTACCTTAGCAGAGGTGACGGGCATGAATCAAATGAAATTAGAGATGGGCAGTGAGATATAATCCCAATGAAGCCACACCTTCAACACATGATTTATACTGATATAAAAGAGAGAGAGAGAGAGAGAGAGAGAGAGAGAGAGAGAGAGAGAGAGAGAGAGAGAGAGAGAGAGAGAGAGAGAGAGAGAGAGGAGAGAGAGAGAGAGAGAGAGAGAGAGAGAGGGGAGGAAGGCAAATCTGCCATTTTATTAAAAAGATTAAATATAATTAATTGTGCGTGTAGGGTATTTTCCTAAGGGTTAAAAAAATTGTCTTATTCAGTTTTTATTTAAAGATGGCGACAGATTTCCCCTCAGAGTGACAGAGTGACATGTGTCTCCAGCTGAATGTTCTGCAGTGTCATCAACTCAAACTGTAGTTACATTTATTGAGCTCAACGTCCGTCGTAAAAGTCAGATTGGATTCTTACCTAACCATCGTTCATGTGACCATATAGATAGATAGATAGATAGATAGATAGATAGATAGATAGATAGATAGATAGAGTTCTAGTAGACGCTGCTGGGATAGAACGCTCTCAACTAGAGATAAAAGCTGAGGAAAATAAGTGGGTTTTTAACAAAGACTTAAACTGATCAGTTGTGGCAGAAGATCTTGGTTCAAATAACAACAAGGCTCAGCGCTAAAGAGCTGGTAATGATTATGAGTTAAACTATTATAGAACTGCCTGATTTAAAGTGTTGAAGTTCAGGGTCAGGGTCAGGGTAAACTTTATTGTCCTGTTAAGGAAATTTGTCTTGGGCATTGTGCTACATTTTGCTTAACCATTAGACAACAACAATATGACACAGTAAAAACACAGTAAAACCTTGGCCTACACATTGGACAAAGCTAAAACAACAAGAACATCACACGGTAATTCTAGGACATAAAAACAGACAATTTAAAGTGCGTGTGAGGAAACGGAGGGTTCTCCGTGAGAATAGTGACTGATTCCCTCTCTGCAATCTGGTGTGTGGCACTGATTGGCTGATTGGACCCAGGTGTGAGGAGATGATATATGCCCTGAGATCCCAGTGCTCTGTGCTGCTCACTATCTCACCTTAAGAGGTAGTGAGAGGTTGTCTCTGAGTGCTCCCTGTGTTTCAGAGTCTTCTGTTTTGTGTGTGTGTCCGTTCAGCTGCTTGGCAGCGGTGGTTTTGTTCTTGTTTTAGTTTTCAATATTAAAAGGTAGCCTGTGTGGCCCTGCACAACTTTGTGCTTTTTGTTTTCTCCCCCCTCCCAGTGTCGCGTTGCGATTTAGTGGTTATCCCTCCGGGGATAACTTTTAGGAACCCCTTGGTCCGCACCTGTGTCCCAAACTCCCCCCGAAGCCTTACAGTGCGAGGAAAGTGCGAGAAAAAGTGCCTGAGTTTATTGCACACTGCTCTATTGCACGTGGTCTATTGCACTAGTTAACCAGGCCTATGGACATTAATGCATTTAAAGTGCTGTACAGTAAAGTGCTGAGTGCTTGTGTCCATTGCCCTATGGGCTATTGCACTAGTTTTTATGATTGTTCAGAAGCTTAATAGACGCTGGTACAAACGATAATTTAAAACGGTTCGTTTTCCATTTTGACATACGAAACCTTCTTCCTGATGGGAGAAGCTCATACTCAGAGGATAGTGGATGAGTGGAGTCTGAGGAGATTTTTATTGCTTGAGTAATAACTGACTGGTTATACAATTCCTCTATGGACTCATATTGTTTTATTCCTATGATCTTCATGGCTGTTTTGTGCATGCTCCTAAGTCTGTTTTTCAGTTGCACTGTTAGGTTGCCATACCAGGCTGTGATTCCATATCTGATTAGGCTCTCCAATATAGCTCTATAGAAGATTAACATGATCTCACTACTAACCCCATACAGTCTCAGGCGTCTTAAAAAGTACAATCTTTGTTGCAATTTAGTGCACAGTTTATCAATGTGTGACTTCCAGCAGAGTATATTGTCAATATGGACGCCAAGGTATTTGTATGTTGTGACTTGATTGATGTTTTATGTTTTAATGATGACTGGTTCGTGTGTCTTCACGTGCCTCGGGTCGAAAACCATTTCTTGTGTTTTTGTCAGATTTAAAAACAAACTATTTTCGTCACACCACTTAATAAAAATGTCAATCTCGTTATTTATTTATTTATTTATTATTCTTCCGGACAATTACACACAATACATAATTTTCTCATTGCATATTCATACATATTACTTTGTGTTATCGTCCGAAGGGAAGCAGGAGAAGCCAAAGGCTTATCGGGTCCCGCCCCACTGCCATAAGATTCAGATACACAGATACACAGCTACTACAGTTAAAACATTTTTTTTTTCTTTTTTTTAAGAAGATTCATTCTAATACACAGATCATTTTAGGTCTCTATTTTCCTCTCTGCCTGTACAATGCAGATAGTGATATGGCCTTGTCCATTTCTTCTCTAGTAGCCTAAACACATCTGCAAAAGTATTCAAAACAGTCAGTGTGTCTGCTGACCTCGGCTACAGTCCCATAACATGCAGTGTATTTACAATTCGTTATGGTACGAAAGAGAGTCCATATTCTTATTAAGAAGGCTCACAATTACGGTGTCATCTGCAAATTTAAAAATCAAATTATTAGGGTGTACTTTCCTGCAGTCATTTGTGTATAGTGTAAAGAGAATCGGCGAGAGCACACACCCCTGTGGAACTCCTGTATTACAGTGTTTACACTCTGATAATGTCTGGTTAACCTTCACTTGCTGCGTCCGATCAGTTAAAAAAGAATAAAACCATTTAATGAGTGTTGTGTTGACATTCATGTCCTTCAGCTTCTTTAAAAGTAGGTGTGGTTGCACCGTATTAAACGCTGAGCTAAAATCAATAAATAAAATTTGGGCATAAGCTTTTGTGTCTTCTAGATGCTTAGAAATAAAATGCAACATGCTTAAAATTGCATCCTCAGTACTGCGTCCGTGTTTATAAGCAAACTGACATGTATCTAAAATTGGCTGTACTTCTCTTTTAAGGAGTGATGCTATATATTTCTCAAAACATTTCATAATTATTGAAGTCAAAGCTACTGGACGGAAGTCATTGTTCTCTGAAGCACATGGTTTTTTGGGCACTGGTGTTATTATGGACTTCTTCCACAAGGCTGGGACAGTGTGGGTGACCAATGACTGTTGGAATATAGGGCACCATGCTGGTGTCAGCTCCTCGGCACAGTTTTTGAGCAGAAGGGGTGACACTCCATCTGGTCCAGTGGATTTATCAGTTCGCACAGTCTGAAAAAGACGCTGAATAATACACGGGTCCACCTGCAGGCAACTGGTGCATCGAGTGAATACTTCTACCAGCAATTGTGTTTATAATGCTAGAAAATGCCTTTCCTGCTGAAATAAAATGTGTGTGAATTCTGGATGCTGAAAAGCTGACACTAAACTGAACGTTGATTATAAAGTAAGAAGAATATAAGAGTTACGCACTATAGCTTTAAAATAAAACTTAGATATGTTGGTCACTTGTGAAGCATTTCAGTATCAGCTGATGGATTATTTTTTACAATACGGAGAAAATCTCAGAGCAGGTTTTTTTTGTTGTTTCCGGTGTGATAAGTTGACACTTTTTTTTTTTAACCTTTATTCCTACAGGTAAATCCCATTGAGTCCAAAGACTCTTTTGCAAGGGAGACCTGTTTCCCTTTCCCACGTTACCATTCACACACACATTCATACACCGATAGCAGGCTAACTATCGACATTCACACGAGGCAAGGTGGGTGAAGTGTCTTGCCCAAGGACACAACAACTATGACACAGGTGGCAGGGCGGGGATCGAACCTCCAACCCTTTGATCATTGGCCGACCCGCTCTGCCACCTGAGCCACAGTCGCCCCAAAAGTTGATAGATTTGTTCTCACTTCTAAATTGAAGGTAAGGGTCTGTAGAACAATGTCTGTTTGAGGGTCAGTAAACCAATTTAATATGTTTGCCCATCCTACAGAACGGCCACAGTGGATATCATGAATCCTACAGAACGGCCACAGTGGAGATCATGAATTTACGAAGGTAATTAATTCAGGTTAATAAAAACAAATCTGTTCCGGTTTCTTGACCTCAAACCAACTTTGTTCTACAGACTCTTACCTTCGATTTAGAAGAGAAAACTAAACTTTACCATCAACTTTAAATGAAAACAACAAATTATCCGGGGCGCCCTTAGCTCAGTTGGTAGGGCGTCCCCCCCCATGGGCCCTTAGCTCAGTTGGTAGGGCGTCCCCCCCATGGGCCTCGGCCAGCAGCGGACCCGGGTTCGATTCCAGCCCGCGGTCGTTCTCTGCATGTCACTCCCCTCTCTGCCCCATTTCAACTCTGTCTCTACACTATCAATAAAGCATAAAAGAAAATGCCAAAAAAAAAATCTTAAAAAAATGAAAATAGAGCTGGGTAAAACAGCTTCTAAGTTTTTTGCGCCGTCGTCATGGAATAACCTGCAAAAGCAGCTTAAGCTTCAGGACCTAGTAACTCTAAACGAATTTAAGGCTGTTGTTAAGAGTTTGAAGTTGGACTCCATCGGAAATTGTGAATGTTTTTAGTTAAGAATCTTATTTTTATGTTGTACAACTGTATTTAATAATCAAACTTGTATTTTGTATTGTGTTTTATGTGTAACTGTGTTCTGCTGTCCATCTTGGCCAGGTCTCTCCTGAAAAAGAGATTTTAATCTCAATGAGACTAACCTGGTTAAATACAAACTGGTGTTTTCCTGCTGATTCTGCTGTTGGTAAATGTGGAAAATGAAAGTACTTGACTTCTGTTGAGAGTTCAGTAACATGTTTGTGTGTTTAAAGGCCAAAAGGCCAGGACACACCCTCCCTCCCTATCTCTCTCTCCCCCTCCCTCTCCCTCCCTCCTCTCTCTCTCTCCCCCTCCCTCCCCCTCCCTCTCTCTAAAGGCCAGGACACACCGGTCCGACTACCCTCCCTCCCTCTCTCTCCCTCTCCCTCCCTCTCCCTCCCTCTCCCTCCCCCTCCCTCTCTCTAAAGGCCAGGACACACCGGTCCGACTACCCTCCCTCCCTATCTCTCTCTCCCCCTCCCTCCCTCTCTCTCCCTCTCCCTCCCCCTCCCTCCCTCTCCCTCCCTCTCCCTCTCTCTAAAGGCCAGGACACACCGGTCCGACTACCCTCCCTCCCTATCTCTCTCTCCCCCTCCCTCCCTCTCCCTCTCTCTAAAGGCCAGGACACACCAGTCCGACTACCCAAAAATGGAGTCTGCCGATTCAGGGAGCTCCAGTCTTCCCGTTGCGGCCAAAAAAGTGACAAGAACACACCGAGCCGACTGCTGACTTTCCGTACGCTCTGCGCTTGCGCGGGACGTAATGTCTCCATAACAGCAGGCGGCGCTAATCTGTATTATGGCCCAAAAAAATACGGAAGCCGGAAATGATGGGACGGCTCTCTAGGCCAGGGGTGTCCAAACTACGGCCCGCGGGCCAACTGCGGCCCGCGGCCCGCTTTTTATTGGCCCGCGGCCCGCTTTTTATTGGCCCGCGGCCGATTTTAAAAATATAATGCAATATGGCCCTTTGATTTTTTTTTTTTTTTTGTATTTCCTAGTTAACCCACTAGTGCAGGGGTGTCAAAACTGATTGATTGGCCCTTGGCACATTTTAAAAATATAATGTAATATGGCCCTTTTAATTTTTAAATAATCTAAATGCACTCATTATATTACAGAGAAATATGTCCCATAAAAGAAAAAGAGCACCAAGGCCATCCCAGAGGACCCTTCATAATATTTTAATTTAAATTAATATTATTATGGAAAATCCATGTGTCCTTCTCCAATAGCTTCTAATTCATCTGACAGTGTTTACATTTTTTTTCATACAAAATTCTTCAGCTTTAGCCTCTTAATTTCCTTCTCAAAGTGCACCAGATTCATGCATTTCACTTTAAAAACTTAAAAAAATCTCCCGGGGGGGCATACCCCGGACCCCCCTTGGAGGGGCGGGATCTCGGCTGGCTACTAATTTCACCAAGCTGGACATTAGACGTAAAAGCAGAAAACACTGGGTGTATTAATGGCATTTAACAAGAGGGGTGATGTATCTTTTTAATGTGCAAGTAAAGTGTTGCCGTGAAGAAGGATTACAATTTACGAAGACACTATGAAACTAAACATCAGAGCAGCTACATGTCCTGATAAATGTGTTATTTTTGCAAAGTGGCCCGGCCCTTCGTAGATTTTTCTGTATGTGGCCCTCAGTGAAAAAAGTTTGGACACCCCTGCTCTAGGCCATAAACATAGATAGAAATACGTATTTATATTTATGGACCATAAGAGCACAATTTTTAGCAGAGAGTGTCGAGCATGGTGTCGAGCAGTTAACAAGGGTTGATGCATGTGAGTACTCGCTGAACGAAACAAACAAACACATTAAAACAATGGCTAACTGTTGTTAGCTGTTTGTGCTACCCGCCTCACTTCCGGGCTTCACTGATTCGCTAGCCCTCCACCAATCAAATTGCTCTAACTGAAAGACTGCCCGCCGACATCTACGACGACCTATTTCACGGCACACACCAACCAGATTCGTGTCCCCGCCCCCTCCCGACTCTACGACGGCGATTATCGGGCCGGTGTGTCCGGGCCTCAAGGGGACGAGAATGAGTCTCCGTCAAAACAATATGTTTCAGTCACGCGAAGCCTGTTTCCTCTATCCAGTTAAATCACCTTTTGGAGCGAAATTTTTTAAGTAATTTTTGACGACTTTTATTTAAGATTTTTTTTCAACTTTTGGGGACTTTTCTTTGGTCTTTCTTGCAGCTTTCTTTACAGAAATATGAGCCGAGACAATTCGAAAGCTGGATTTTTATTGAACATATTTATTTCTGTTTTGAGTGTTTTGCCTCCAGTCATGCAGACAGACAGACAGACAGACAGACAGGCAGGCAGACAGACAGACAGACAGACAGACAGACAGACAGACAGACAGACAGACAGACAGACAGACAGACAGACAGACAGACAGGATATGATATGTCTATGGTCATGCAGACAGAATGACATCACAGCTGTGCTCTTCTCTGATTGGTCAACGTGTCATCAGGAAGCTGAGGTCACTTCCTGTTTCGTACTCCACCGACGGCTTTCCCCTAAAAACACACAAAACAGAACGTTAGTCTGTGTGTGTGTGTGTGTGTGTGTGTGTGTGTGTGTGTGTGTGTGTGTGTGTGTGTGTGTGTGTGTGCGTGGTGAGTGTGTGTGTGTGTGTGTGTGTGTGTGTGTGTGTGTGTGTGCGTGAGTGAGTGTGTGTGTGTGTGTGTGTGTGTGTGCGTGAGTGAGTGTGTGTGTGTGCGTGAGTGAGTGTGTGTGTGGTGTGTGTGTGTGTGTGTGTGTGTGTGCGTGAGTGAGTGTGTGTGTGTGTGTGTGTGGTCTGTGTGTGTGTGTGTTTGATTTGATTTGATTCAATTTATTTCAGACATATCAAAAAAAAAGAAAAATTAAAAGCATGAAAATACAATAAAAAAATATGTTCAAATGATTTCACAAAAGAAATAAAAATAAACAAAAAAATAAAACAAATAACATATTGAATTGATATGCCTGAAAAGGAGTAGGAAGAAGTATAAACTTAGTAGGAAGAAGTATAAACTTACTGTGTGGTGTGTGTGTGTGTGTGTGTTGTGTGCGCGTTGTGTGTGTGTGTGTGTGTGTCTGTGTTGTGTGTGTGTGTGTGTCTGTGTGTGCGCTGTGTGTGTGTGTGTGTCCTGTGTGTGTGTGTGTGTGTTGTGTGTGTGTGTGTGTGTGTGTGTGTGTGTGTGTGGTGTGTGTGTGTGTGTGTGTGTGTGTGTGTGTGTGTGTGTGTCTGTGTGTGTGTGTGTCTGTGTGTGTGTCTGTGTGTGTTACCGGGTGAACAGTCGGGCCTTGCAGCTTCCCAGCAGTGTGACTGTGTCTCCCTCCACCAGTAACATGGAGCCTTCCCTCAAACCTGGAACATTTATTTTATTTTTTATTTATTTAACCTTTATTTAACCAGGAAAGTCCCATTGAGATTAAAAACCTCTTTTTCAAGGGAGTCCTGGCCAAGA
>CM047516.1:30690481-30692981 GCA_026122265.1 Ammodytes dubius
ACAGCGAGACACACAGACACAGACACACACACACACGGGCAGATGGAGCTTGCAAATGTAGTAAAATATAGAAATTTTGCCTGAAGATTTTTTTTTTTTTTTTGTATCTTTGCTCCGGAGGAATCGGCGATGCAACGTGCAGACGTGTGCCCGATTGAGAGTGCACAATTCCGGGGTCAGAGTCCGTGAATTCCCGCTGGCGTCAGCTCTCTGTGCGGTTGTAAAATTGCACCAATACCCGCTGATAAGACGTTTTATTCGGCCTTAAACTGACGCACATTGACCCCAGACTTGGAACATTTACACCACAGACAGGTTGTTGTTGTTTTCAATACAGCTGAGAAAACACTAGAACTTCCGTTTCTATAATTTCACAATAAATGCGGCTTTAACACAACTCTTCATAGACACGCAACATATATTACTGTATATATTTTTATTTTATTTTTTTGGTTTATTTCAGGCACACTAATCAACATTCAACATGTAAGTGAGCCAGAGTCATATCTTTTTCCCCCATACCAACCATTACATGAGAAAAAGTGGAGGAAAGTCTATGTGTCCTGTGTACAGAATCCATGCAATGATTGATCTATGTAAAGCAAAGGTTTGTCTGCAGAGTTATTTGACGTGGGTGAATTCAAAGTCTTTATATTTAGCATATCTTTGTTTCAGCTGCCCCAAAATTAACCTTAGCAATAGGTTTGGGTCCTGCAGAGCTGTATACAAATGTAAAGGGTCGTAAGATGATTACCAGGGTAAAAAATAACATCATTTTCTGAATAATTTCTCAAAAAATCAGTGTTCACAAAAAAAATGCAGTGGGCAAAAATTAAATAAACATAAGTTTCAAAAACGCTCGTGGCACAATGTCAAACTTGACAAACAAGCCTAAGTGTGTGTGTGCTTGTGTGCGTGCGTGTCTCTGTGTGTGCGTGCGTGTCTGTATGTGTGTGTGTGTGTGTGTGTGTGTGTGTGTGTTAGTATAAGAGGCTAGTTTTTATCCATTGTCCCCTGCCAGATATGTAAAAGGCAAACCTAAAATTACATTATTATTATTATTATTATTATTATTATTATTATTATTATTATTATTATTATTATTATTATTATTATTATTATTATTATTATTATTATTATTATTATTATTATTATTATTATTATTATTATTATCTATCATACCTTTAATGTTATCTGGCCCCCTCCGAAATGCATTTTAAAATTATAGAAATAAAATGCTTGTATAAAGAAAGAGTAGTAGTTACACCGAGTGGCCGCCGGGTGGCAGCAGAGCACCAAACTGTGTCTGAGGTGAATTACTCGGTTACTGTCACTACACAACCACTGCGTTCCAATCCCCATACTTCCCTACTATTTAGTATGCCAGAAAAAAGATTTAGGATTTCCCAATCATAGATAGTAGCTATATACAATCCAATAGGCCTACACGCACGTCAATTGTAGTATGCTGAAAATGCTTAAATGCCTTTTTGCATTTTGGAGTATTCGTCTTTATTCTTGACATTTCTCGACATAATGCAAACAAATGTTTTTATCTCTCTCCTGTCTGTGGCCCTAAAACTCTTCTGTACTTTAGTATGTAGTGTAGTAAAAAGACTAAAACTCTTCTGTACTTTAGTATGTAGTGTAGTAAAAAGACTAAAACTCTTCTGAACTTTAGTATGTAGTGTAGTGAAAAGACTATAACTCTTCTGTACTTTAGTATAGTGTAGTAAAGAGACAAAAACTCTTCTGAACTTTAGTATGTAGTGTAGTGAAAAGACTAAACCTCTTCTGTAGTATGTAGTGTAGTAAAAAGACTAAAACTCTTCTGTACTTTAGTATGTAGTGTAGTAAAAAGACTAAAACTCTTCTGTACTTTAGTATGTAGTGTAGTAAAGAGACTAAAACTCTTCTGTCCTTTAGTATGTAGTGTAGTAAAGAGACTAAAACTCTTCTGTACTTTAGTATGTAGTGTAGTAAAAAGACTAAAACTCTTCTGTACTTTAGTATGTAGTGTAGTAAAAAGACTAAAACTCTTCTGTACTTTAGTATGTAGTATAGTAAAAAGACTAAAACTCTTCTGTACTTTAGTATGTAGTGTAGTAAAGAGACTAAAACTCTTCTGTACTTTAGTATGTAGTGTAGTAAAAAGAAAGAGTATGTGATTTGGAACGCAGGGGGAAAAAAACCTAATAGAATACTAGCGGATAGTTTTGTAGTGAGAATGCAGGACTTTCCACTTTTGACAACACACACACACACACACACACACACACACACACACACACACACACACACACACACACACACACACACACACACACACACACACACACACACACACACACACACCACACACACCACACCACACACACACACACACACACACACACGACTTTCCACTTTTACTGCAGTAGCTTCGGTCGGTTCAGAATAACATGAGGAGAAGCTGCGGGTCTTTGGGGCGGGGTTAACCCACATCTGGATGAAAAACATC
>CM047516.1:30705481-30707981 GCA_026122265.1 Ammodytes dubius
TGGACGTGCTGGTCGGGAAAGGTCGCTTCGCCGGTGAGACATAAACCCCAGCTGTTGTTTACACACCAGTTTACAGAGCCTAGGCTGTGTATTTACATTACACTGGATTTCTGGCATGTGTCCTGAACTATCAACAGTACAGACAGGTAGCGGATCATGAGGAGATATTCACTGATTTGGACGAAAAAGTGATTTTGACAACAAGCGTTCTCCAGAATCACTGACTACACCTTTAACTCTATATGTAAACATTCTAAATCACATGTTAATTCGCTACACTACATTACAAAAAAAATGGCACTTGTTACACCTCCAAGGTACTTTGATGTCACACATGGTAAAATGTAGGGTTAGACAGTCAGTGTGTTTCCATGGCACAACTAGATTGGATTAAGACATAAACCGAACTAGACACTCGAACGGACCGTGTCACATGTCTGAATATACATGTCCTTTCAGGAATCGGATAAATGTCCGATGCATGGCTGTCTCCATTACGCTAGGTGGCGCTGTAGCTCTTTCAACAAGTGGTTTTAGAGCCACGTCCGGTTCCTTCTGGCAATAACCCATGGTGTAGCCTATCACGCATCAAGCGTTCTCCAGAATCACTGACTGCACCTTTAACTATGCATATAAACAACTTAAATCTAACTTAACTCACTCCTTCCTCCCGTCCCAGAGGTGTGGCGGGGGCGCTTGCTGCTGGGGGACAGAGGAGGACAGAGCAGCTATGAGACGGTAGCGGTGAAGGTGTTTCCCTCGGTGGAATACGTCTCCTGGAGAAA
Source organism: Ammodytes dubius (assembly GCA_026122265.1). Classification (NCBI taxonomy): domain Eukaryota; kingdom Metazoa; phylum Chordata; class Actinopteri; order Uranoscopiformes; family Ammodytidae; genus Ammodytes; species Ammodytes dubius. The sequence goes on from CM047516.1 coordinate 30,706,267, forward strand.
TGAGTGTTCCATCTACGCAGACCCCAACCTACAACATGACAACGTGGTCCGGTGTGTTCATATTATTGTTTTAAATTAATATTACAATCATAATATAATAAATCAAGTGCATTTGTTTATGTAGCCAGATGCCATTGTCAATCATTAAAGGTGCAGTGTGTAATGTGACATCATCAAGAAAGTTCTACAAAGTTCTAGAATGCAACGCTCCCTGGGTAACCCCACCCCTTTAGAATAATAACAGAAGCTACAGTGGCCTACAAGGACAAGAACAATTCTAAATTTTAGACAATGCTCCTGATGACATTCCAACTATGACACTTCCAAAATGGCGGGTGACAAGGCCTTGGTCCAAAGTATGGAGAAATATGGACATATATGAGACCCTTTCTAAGGGAAAAAATGTGCAGCTATTATGCACTAAATTAAATGTACTTATGGATATTATAATTACCTTTTACAAAATCTGCTAGGAAATAGAACCCAAAATTCCCACACTGCAGGTTTAATAAATGTTTTTATTTTATTTTTATATATATTTTATTATAATTATTATTTTTTTTTTTTTACCCAAACCTACAGTCTGTTATGGACATTAATTTTTTATAATTAGTATTTGATTCAGTTGTTGTGCACCACTGTAACATTGCAAGACAAGGCAAAGCAAGTTTATTTCTATAGCACAATTCAGACACAAGGCCACTCAAAGTGCTTTACAGGAGCAAGATTATACTGTGTTTGTCTCATAGTACGGTTGTCCTTGAGTGTCATGAAAGTTTAGTTTAGTTTAGTTTATTTATTTAGCACACATTAACAATTAATGGTGCATGGAGGGAACGAAGCGCAATGGGCTTGTACAGAGTTCCACCCCTATCAATAATCACAATGAAATCATATTCAGGCTAACAAATAAACTCTAGGCGCCTTTAAATAAAATGTATTATTATTATTATTATGAAGATTAAAATACATAATACACATTAGAAAAGCGAATGAATAGATATAAAACAATAACATTGTAATCATTGTAAAAAAAGTTAAAGAAACAGTTGAACAAAATGTTGATTCTTATGTATGTTTTGAATGTTTAAGAACGGACAATAAAGTTTGACTTGGAAATAAAAAATAATAATAATATTAATTTTCCATAACAGTTTCCTAGCAGCGGAGGAGAGGGGTCGGTCTGGCCCTATCAGGAAGTACTGGTTGGTCTTAGCCTATCACAGCCTGGGGAACTTACAGGTAGGGAATATATCCCCCACACACACTCACTCACTCACTCACTCGCTCGCAGGCACGCACGCACACTCACTCACTCACTCACACACGCACTCACTCGCTCGCACGCACGCAGGCAGGCAGGCACACACGCACGCACACACACACGCACGCACTCACTCACTCACTCACGCACGCAGGCACGCACGCACTCACACGCTCGCTCGCTCACTCACTCACTCACTCACTCACTCACTCAAATCCTTCCCAATGTCTGTTTTGATGGTTTTTATCATGTTTTTATCACACTTATGGATCTGAGATGATGCTAGATAACTCGCTGCTTGGAGACCGCAGTGCATTAATGTGGTGACGTAGGGACGAGCGAGGGGACTGCTAACTGCAGTCACTGACAGGAAGTTAGCTAGAAGAACCATTCCGCTTACTGCTCCTTTAAGGTTTTCACATCATCAGAGATTCATACCGGACTATTATTT
>CM047516.1:30712981-30727981 GCA_026122265.1 Ammodytes dubius
CCGGCTAACCAAGCTTCTACTGCTAACGGACAGCACACACACACGGAGAAAGACTCGGAGGGAGAGGAGGAGGAGCAACGAGCTAATCCGGCTAACGAGGAGCAACGAGCTAATCCGGCTAACAAAGCTTCTTCCACCGCCGCTAACGGACAGCACACACACACGGGGAAAGACTCGGAGACACCGCCGGACAATGACCAGCAAACGCAAACAACAACGACGTCATTCTCTGCGGCTATTTCGACGGATTTGTCAGTTGTTGATTCACAGACAGATGTAAGCACAGGTAGCATCGCAAACGGACAGACGGACACACACACAGAGAAGGACTCGGAAACGGCTGAAAATGACCAAACAGCGTCATTCACTCAGTCACCCTGTTAATACCTAGCCTGGTCCTACCAGACCATAGCCTGGTCCTACCAGACCATCGTACTTCATTTAATTTGTACAGAAGGTCTGGAATCGCTCAATTGACAAACGTTAACTCACTTGGAGGCGGGTGTCTGTTGAAGTTTAAAACTATTGGATCTGCCCAGTGCCACTCTGGATCTGCCAACCAACCATGTCATGCCCTGGCTTCTGAGCCACTCCTTCTGTTCGCTGATTGGACCGGCAGAAATCTGCCCAGGGAAAACCTAAGAATATACCGCAGACCCAGACTGACTACTGAAGGGAAATGAAAATTGAGCGGAAGTAGTAGGCGGACGGTGCCAGGCTAGTTAATACCATGGATGGACCTGTAAAGAAATGAAGTTAATACACAGCCAAACTCACACAGGGGCATTTCAGGGATACCCCAAGATGCAATGCTTTAAGCCGCCTCTTTTGTGTGAGCGTTGTGTTTTTTTTTTAGTGTTGAAACCAGCAGCTTTATGGAGGTTCTGACCCACAATCCACTGCAGCAGAAGTTACATCACATGGACTGAACCTCCCAGTGAAAACAACCAGCGATGAGACGGATATATAAGCAAGAGACAAGATCAAGGAGCCATGTTAGGATGAAATAAATAAGTTAAAGTATGTCCCAGTTGTAGCATACTGCATGCCAACTAGATACTGTTTATGATCAGATGTATTATGGAGGAGAGGAGAGGAGAGAGAAAGAGGAGGAGATTTGGAATGCAGGGACATTCTGTAATTATGCCACTTTAATAAATGTGTATTATTTTGCGACATGGATTTTTCACCCTGAAGGCCAAAAAAAGGGCAAAAGAACAACTTAAAGGTGCAGTGTGTAATATGACATCATCAAGAAAGTTCTACAAAGTTCTAGAATGCTACACTCCCTGGGTAACCCCAACCCTTTAGAATAATAACAGAAGCTACAGTGGCCTTCAAGGACAAGAACAATTCTAAATTTTAAACAATGCACCTGATGACATTCCAACTATGACACTTTCAAGATGGCTGCACAAGGCCTTGGTCCAAAATATGCAGAAATATGGGAAAAAAAATAATAAAAAAAATGTTTTTCAGCTATTATGCACTAAATTAAATGTACTTATGGATATTATAATTACTTTCTACAAAATCTGCTAGGAAATAAAACCCAAAATTCTACACACTGCAGGTTTAAAGGAATACTTCACTGATACGGAACCGGCATTCTATCATTATAAAATCACTATTATAATATAATGAATGAGGTTTTTCTTCCCTCAGTCTTCCCTTGGCCCAGCTGTCCTGTTAATCCTAACCCTACATTGTCCCATGCGTGATGTCACACTAGTAAAATGTAGGGTTAGACAGTGAGACCATAAAACACTCTTTCTGCCTTTTCTCAGGCTAGGATGAACCGATTTCTAACACATTTTCACATTTATACTACATAGGATCTCAGAGTTCAATACACCTTCATATTTTCACCGGTGATGTATGGCTTTAAGAGTGTGTGTGCCTTTTCAATGATTAAGTCACTTTTGTCCCAAACAGAAAATGAATTTTCGGGATGTGAAGGGACATCAGTTAAACTTCTGCTGGCGGAAATGCAGACCTATAAACTGTTCTATTGTCTTAAAGATGCAGTCAGTGATTCTGGAGAACGCTTGTTATGTTGTCAAAATCACATTTTTGTCAAAATCAGTGAATATTCTCCTCATGATCCACTACCTGTCTGTACTGTGTGTGTGTGTGTGTGTGTGTGTGTGTGTGTGTGTGTGTGTGTGTGTGTGTGTGTGTGTGTGTGTGTGTGTGTGTGTGTGTGCGCTGGGAAAAAATCTAGTGTTAATACGCAGCCTAGACTCTGTAATTAAGTGATTTTGACGACAAGCGTTCCCCAGAATTCCTGACTCCACTTTTTAAAATGTGCCATTGTTCAGGAGCTGGTCTCCGATTTGTGATTATCTTTTACTATAACCGAATTGTATGTCTCTACAAAATAAAAAAAATATTATTTGACTTTGTTTTGTTTTGTTATAATGCTTGTCACTGGTGCAGCTTTGTCCCTTTGTGTTTGATGTCCACAAATGTACTGAATTTTTTTTTTTTTTTAAACTTTTATTTTAATGGTTTTACAATTTTTTTCACATACGGACAAAAAACAGAATATGTAGACACATACAATACATACACAACCCCATCCCCCCTCTCCCTCCCCCTCCCCCTCCCTCACATAAACAGACAAGAAATACAAAAAATAAAATAAAAAATAAAATAAAACTAAATTATTAAGAAAATAGATTTTTTTATTTATTTTTTTATTTTTAACAGTGTTTGAGTACTTAAAGAACGCTTGTTGTCAAAATCTTTTTTTTGTCAAAATCAGTGAATATCTCCTCAGGATCTGCTTCTTGTCCATAATGTCCGTGCATTGAAATAAAATACAATGTTTACTGTTAATACACAGCCTAGACTCTGTAAACTGGCATGTTGCTAGCTATGGTGGGCCCCTTTGTTTACTCTTAAAAAAAAGTTTAGTCATATAAACAAACACACAAATATACATTTTACAGAGCCTAGGCTGTGTATTAACACCAGATTTTTTTTTCCAGCTCTCACACAGTTCATATAGGCAGATCATGAGGAGATATTCACTGTCTGATTTTGGCAAAAAGTGATTTTGACAACAAGCGTTCTCCAGAATCACTGACTCCATTTTAAGTTTCCAACATCAGAGAAGAAACTAATGAAAGAGAAGTTTAAAAACCAAGAAAGTTTTACAACTACGTCTTTAAAATGTTTTTTGGGTCTGGATTTCAAAATAAGACTTTAACGGGTTCTGGTGGTTAACATTACAGTTTAATGTCACACACACACACACGCACGAACACACATGCACACACACACACACAGACAGACAGACACGAACACACACAGACAGACAGACAGACAGACAGACAGACAGACAGACAGGCAGGGGAATTCTGCTGTTCTCATTTGGAGACCACAACACAGAAATATTTTTAAGGAGAAACGCCCGCTTGTTATGATGAATCTAAAAAGTTCCTAAAGCAACACACACACACACACACACACACACGCACACGCACACGCACACGCACACGCACACGCACACGCACACGCACACACACACACACACACACACACACACACACACACACACACACTGACATCAGCACAAATATACAATGTTAAGTAATTGCTGCAAAGACACTGCAAGTGAATATAGGGACATATTTTTGATTATAGATATAATAGGCTTATCATTTGCTAGTTGAATACATTAAACAACATTTTATTACGATTTATTTTTATTTTTAACTTATAAATATCACCATGAAACTTTGCCAGTTGATTACTGACATTAAAACGATTTTCTTCTGAATTTTTTGATTAAATAACAAGTTCAGATTTTGAATAAAACCAAAGTAGCCAAATAAAAATAGACAAAAATCTCAAAATTGACCAGTGCTTGAAAAAACAACACACACGCACACGCACACACACACACACACGCGCACACACACACACACACACACACACACACACACACCGCACACACACACAGAGCAGCCTTTCATTGGACAGATCAAAGCGTTTTATAATTCAGTTAAAGTGGATCATCCAGAACCAATCATTGACTTTAATTCGCTTCATTCTCACAGTTTTTCTCAGTGAAGTTAAATTTACTTTCTGGAGTGTGTCTCCGCTTACAAAGTGTGGGAATCAGTCCCTGTGTTCCAATCCCCATACTTCCCTACTATTTAGTATGCCAGAAAAAGATTTAGGATGTCCCAATACATGCACGTCAATTGTAGTGTGCTGAAAATACATAAATGCCCCACTAACTCCAATAGCATTTTGGAGTATTCGTCTTTATTCTTGACATTTCTCAACATAATGAAAAAAAATCTTCCATATCTGATTTTTTTTCTCTCATGTGACCCTTAAACTCTTCTGTACTTTAGTATGTAGTGTAGTAAAAAGAGTAAAACTCTTCTGTACTTTAGTATGTAGTGTAGTAAGAAGACTAAAACTCTTCTGTACTTTAGTAGGGTGATATCAGGTAAAATGGGCCACTTTTTGGTAAATCGTTTGGGACAATAATACAACAACATATATGCCTTTTCCATGTGTTTTTATGATTACTTATGACTGTTTTTTATATGTTTGTGTTGAAATTATGTAATTTAATATAATTATTTCGGCCCTACAGTTCTTGAAACATCAGCTGTGCCAACTTTTTTTGCACGAGCAGTTTCAGGTAAAATGGGCCAGTGAAACTGCAAAGGGAAATAGTAATTTATCATAAATTTTAATTTTAAAACACAGTTGCTTATACAGCCACATAACATTTAAACTGCATTAAACAAACATATTCATATGTGCCATTAAAAAAAAACTCATTTTGGGTGCAAACCCTTATATTCAAATGTGCAATTAAAAAAAGTTCATTTTGGAATAGCATAGATTAGTAAAGTGATGTCAGTGGTGTGTGTGTTTGTGTGTGTATGTTTGTGTGTGTATGTGTGTGTGTGTGTGTGTGTGTGTGTGTGTGTGTGTGTGTGTGTGTGTGTGTGTGTGAACACATTTAGAACGAAATGTGCAAATACACACATTCACACTTGATTCAAAATTGTTAACTGATGTGTTTGTGTGCGATGAAAACATTTTTCAAACACAGTCTTTGCTAATGAAACCATCGTCATCACAGATACCATTCTCTTCACCACAGCTCTCATGAAACCAGGCAGAACATGGATCACATTTTACCCATTCCTCAGTAGCCTTAGGGTCATTTGGGTCACCATAGTGACCCAAATGACCCTCCTCTCCTCTCGCTTCCTTCTCGTTTGCCATACTCGCTGTAAATAAAATATCTACTACCATTATTACTGTTGTGGGGGTCATGGTGTGACACAAACACACACACACACACCCACACACACACCCTCACACACTCAAACACATGTGTATGTGTGTTTGTGAGTGACACAGATGATGGCCCATTTTAGCTGAAACCTTGTTTCCCATTTTACCTGAGTGGGTTAACATAAATTGGGCCACCAAGAAAAACATCACTTTTTCAAAAAATATGTTCATATACCAAACTAACAACATTATTTATGATTGATGCCATCAAGACAGATATTATGGATAGTTTTTTTATGTGCATGTTTGTTTTTTTATAGATTTATCATCCTTATAATAGTTTAGTTAGATTTGGTATGCCAGGCTACTTACCATACAGCTTTCTGGTGCAGTCTTGTTTGAATTATTGCCCCGCCCACCATAGCAACCATTAAGCAATCAAATACCCTGTTACTTGTCAAGCACAGTTATGACAACAGTTTGAAATCCTTTGCAGTCATTGGCTCTAAATCCCAGAGGGGCTGGGACCCCCAAACCTTAAATGGCCCATTTTACCTGATGGCCCATTTTACCTGATATCACCCTATGTAGTGTAGTAAAAAGAAAGAGTATGTGATTTGGTCTGGCTTCAAATCTAGCCAATGTGTGCATCGTCCTACAACACTTTTCCTATTCAATTGAAACCAAATTTGTAATTAAAAGTTAGAATGTTTTTTTTACGACAGAACCATGAACAAGGGTAGCCTGGCTCCGCCCGCCTACCTACTTCCGCCCAAATTTCATTTTCCCTTCAGTAGTCAGTCTGGTGATGGGGCGTATTAGTGAGATTTTCCGAACAAATTTCTGAGCGCTCCAGTTTCAGTTGAATGCTGCTCGGAAATTTCCGACTTGGTAGTTCCGAGTTCCGACCTGTCTGTGTTCCAGTGCATCTGCTCGGGAAAGTATGGACGCCTACAACCTTTCTTGTACAAATAACTAAACGTTAGGCTCTAGCAAGTTACCTTTGCCAGGTACCGGTAGATCCATAGACTACAATATGTAGTGAAGTCGGAAATTTCCGAGTTCCCTGAACGCACCGTCAAAAGCCGGCTCACGACCAAACGTTATGCGATTGGTTGGCTAATCCAGAGTGGCACTGAGCAGATCCAATAGTTTTAAACTTCAACAGACACCCGCCTCCAAGTGAGTTAACGTTTGCCAATTACAGCACTTCCAGACCTTCTGTACAAATGAAATGAAGTACGATGGTCTGGTAGCGCCAGGCTAGAACAAGGGCATACAAATTAGGCAAATCTTGCCTAAAAGTGATTTTTTAAAATATTTTGTGATTTGTGTCCTGTCGCTGTATTTTTATTCAGTACATTTCTGAATGGACAAAAGCGTTCCAGCGATTGAGAAAAATACATTTTAATAGACGATCTTTGGTTGTAGTTCTAAACCGGACACTGTCCTGTAAATATCCCAATATCCATCGGAGTGACTCCTTTCCAACATCCGATCTTCGCTTCGCAGCTTTGGTCCAGCTGACAGTCAATGGCTGACACTGACACACACACACTCACACACACTTCTTTATAAGTCCATGACACACACACACTACTGACAACAAGCCAGCATTCACCACCACTGATTTCACCGTTTCCTGGGGCCGATATTCGTGCCCCCTTTCCGGCTACAATCTCACACATTTCCCGGTGGTGATGTGGACATGTCGTGAGTCCCTGTGCGAGCGATGAGTGACCAGAGCGGCTTGAGCTGGTGGTTAGGAGCGGCGCTGGGAGGATGGTTCATCCGAATAGCTGGCTCCTTCGGCCGGCCTTCATCCTCTCAATCCTCGCTGTAGCAGTTAGCTCCCATGGGACTTGTAAGCACCAAGCCCCGGCCAGAGACGAGGTGAGCCGCTATGCTAAGCTAACCCAGGCTAATAAACCCATCTGCCATCTCTATCTGTTGACATTAAGCCTTGATATATCGTTATAAGATGGCGCTAGTTTGTTATATGTGATATTTTAAAGTGTTTATTGCCGATAAGAGTCATTTTTAGCGCTTTGTGAGGCGAGTTTTTATGCTTTAATACGTCAGTTTGAAATCTTCACCTTTAGCCCGTGTTTCCCCTAGCAACAACAGCGGTTGGTGGAGCCCTTCACAATAAAAGCACCAGATTCAAACGTCTTAAATCTTGGTCGAATTAACCGTCAAACCAATATATATAAATACGTATTTTTATATCTATATATAGATACGTGTTTATATGTATGGTTTAGGCTATAATAATAACCTCACATTATGATTATATAGCCTACATTGTGATCATTGTTTAACATAATCAGATTATCAGAAGATTAGCTTACAAAACACTAACAGACATTATCGCTAGCAAGTAAAATGTTAGTCACCGGCTAACGGCTATTCAAACCGTTTAACGTTACCGTGTTGACATGGCTCAGCTGTTTGACACAATATAAAACTTCAGCACTGATGAAAATGTACTTTTGTCCAAGAGACCAAGAGACTGTGTTCATTTTCGTTTATAGCGATTGAGTTTTCGAAAGGAAAAAGTGTATTTTTTTTTTTACATTTTAACTAAACTGAACTGTACGGAAGAGGATTAGGGCCACACGTTAAAAAAAAAAAAAAAGTTCTGACTTTATTCTCAGAATTCTGCCTTTTTTATGAAATTCTGACTTTTTTTTTGTTCATGAAATTCTGACTTTTTTTTTGTTCATGGAATTCTGACTTTTTTTTTTGTTCATGAAAAAAACTACGGGTACTTGTAAGGACCAACCTCCGTGGGAGAGCCTACTTGTGCAAAAATGACTTCCCTTAGCGACCTATTGCGGGTTCGAGGGGTTCAAGAAGAAGTCGTTTGTTAATGGAAGACCAAAAGGTGAGTGAAACTGTAATATGTGTTGTTTTGGTACAGGGTGCATGTCTTTTTAATATGTCCATGGTGCATGAGGTGACAGTGTGCATATTAGCTAACACATGTGCAACTCTAGGCACCAAAACAACACATATAGTTTCACGCACCTTTTGGTCTTCCATAAACAAAATGGCTTCTTCTGGAACCCCTCGAACCCGCAAGTAGGCTAGGGCTACTGGCTACTCTCATGGACGGCTACTCTGCATGTGGTTTCCTCCTACTGCATAAAGCAAAGTGTCTCTCCCACGGAGGTTGGTCCTTACAAGTACCCGTAGTTCTGACTTTAAAGTCAGAATTCTGACTCTTTTTTTTTCATGAACAAAAAAAAAAGTCAGAATTTCATGAACAAAAAAAAAAGTCAGAATTCCATGAAAAAAGTCAGAATTCTGAGAATAAAGTCAGAACTTTTTTTTTTTTTTTTTTAACCTTTTTTTTTTTTTTTTTTTTCATGTGTGGCCCTAATCCTCTTCCGTAGAACTGACTGTTATAGTAGGCTGGTTATATTATTATTACTATAGTTTAGATAGCATTAGTTATAGTAATAATAATATAACCTCTTGTCTCCACTATGGAGGTATTTATTCACTAGGCTTAGCAAAGATTGTTTTTATCTGCCATATGTCGAGTATGGGCTGATGGTGTGTGTGTGTGTGTGTGTGTGTGTGTGTGTGTGTGTGTGTTTTTGTATATTGTATGTACTGTTGGGTATGGACACACACTGCTGAGGTTCCTAACAGAAGAATACAGTTATTTGAATTGATTTGAATTGTCTCATCTTATATCCAGGTGACTGTTATAGTAGGTTGGTTTATAGCATTAGTTATAGTAATAACAATATAACGTGGGGCGCTCCGGTGGTGTAGTGGATAGAGCGTGTAACATATTGGCTCCGGCCTTCGTTGCAGTGGTCGCGGGTTCGAGTCCGACCCGTGGACCTTTACTGCAGGTCATCCCCCCTCTCTCTCTCTCTCTCTCTCTCTTTCTCTCTCTCTCTCTCTCTCTCTCTCTCTCTCTCTCTCTCTCTCTCTCTCTCTCTCTCTCTCTCTCTCTCTCTCTCTCTCTCTCTCCCCATTTCAACTCTGTACTGTCTAATAAAGCTTGAAAATGCCCAAAAAATAACCTTTAAATTTAAAAAAATAAAATAAAATCAATCTAACGTCTTGTCTCGTCTCAGGTGCGCCATGTCTACCTGCCCTCAGAGCGTCTGACCAAACGCAGCGCCGACGAGCTGCAGCTCAAGATCAAAATCATCTACGACTTCAGCGTGGACCAGTGAGTTCAGAGAGTAAACATAATGACATGTACACCTGTAACTGTTCTAATTAGGTCTATGGCTGACACACACACACAGTACAGAGACACACACACACACACAGTACAGAGACACACACACACAGTACAGAGACACACACACACAGTTCAGAGACACACACACTCACAGTAGGATTTTGGTCAAAGCATTTGTGAACCCTGAAGAAATGTCTTCTCTCTCTCCACAGACTCCCAGCAGACAAAAGGAGGCTGGTGAAGGTAAGACACACCTCATAATGCTAAGAGTGCAGCAACTTTAATATAAATAATAGCTATAGAAAGTAAATACCGTAATTTTCGGACTATAAGCCGCAACTTTTTCCCCATTTTTCGACCCTGTCTGTCCGCCTGCAGGAGAAGCTCTTCCCTCAGGCCATAGATTACCTTCAGAGAACGTTCAGTGTGAGACACAGAGTGGGACCTGTTCTCCTCAGCAGGTACGTCTCTCGTCCAATCAAATCATCAGGATCTCACCTCTCAAATACACTTAAAAGGTGTAGTCTGTGTGTGTGTGTGTGTGTGTGTGTGTGTGTGTGTGTGTGTGTGTGTGTGTGTGTGTGTGTGTGTGTGTGTGTGTGTGTGTGTGTGTGTGTAGCTGTTAAAGATGTAGTCAGTGATTCTGGAGAACGCTTGTTGTCAAAATCACTTTTTTGTCAAAATCAGTGAATATCTCCTCATGATCCACTACCTGTCTGTACTGTGTGTGTGCTGGAAAATAAATCCAGTGTTATTACACAGCCTAGGCTCTGTAAACGGGCATGTAAACAAAGGAGTATTAAGAGAAATATTTTTTTTTAAAAGAGAATGTAAAGAAAGGCCCACTGTAGCTTACATCATACCAGTTTACAGAGCCTAGGCTGTGTATTAACACTGGATTTTCTTTCTGTGCACACATAGAACAGGCACTAAGCATATCACTGATTTTGACCAAAAGTGATTTTGACAACAAGCGTTCTCCAGAATCACTGACTAAACCTTTAAACCTCTGACCCACACACACCCACACACGCATGCACGCACGCACGCACGCACCCCCTCCCCTCCTCCCCCCCCCACACACACCCCCCCCTCCCCCCCCCCCCCCCCCACACACACACCCACACACCCCCCCACCCACACACACACACCCCTTACCTTGTGTGTGTGTGTGTGTGTGTGTCTCTGTGTTCTCAGACAGTGCTGGACCAACCAGTACCTGAGGAAGAGAGACGACCCCCATCGCTACTGTCAGGACGCCTGTGCTGAGGTCACCAGGTGTGGGCCGGTGATCGTACCACAGCACCATCTGCAGGTCAGAGACAAGCATTACACCACAGATACTAAATAAATAAATCTTAACTCGCAATTAATTGCACATTTCTATCTATTCTTCTAAATGTCCCTTAATTTCTTTTTATCCCATTATTTTTTCACATTTTAATGCTCTTATCACACACATTTTCGACACCCTTATAATTCGGTGTATTGGGGGCGCCTTTAGCTCAGTTGATAGGGCGTCCCCCTCCCGGGCCGGGCCCAGCAGCAGACCCGGGTTCGAATCCAGCCCGCGGTCGTTCTCTGCATGTCACTCCTCTCTCTGCCCCATTTCACCTCTGTCTCTCTGCACTATCACTAAAGCATAAAAATGCCAAAAAATATCTAAAAAAATAAAATAATAATAATTCGGTGTATTTTTTCAAATATATCATTATTTCCAGTTCAGTGCAAATAGCCCACAATTTCATAATTTTGCTTTCTTTCCCAACTCCCCCTTGCAGCAATGTAAGGTGTGTGTGTTAACAAACTCTCTCTCCTTGCCCCCCCCCTCAGCAATGTAAGGTGTGCAGTGGGTCGGGGCAGTCCTGCGGTCCGGTGGGTTCTCCAGACGGTCCGGGCGTCTCTCAGTCTGACTTTGTTCTGTACGTCAGCGGGATCTCCACGGAGCGCTGTGGACAGGAGAACATAGTGGCCTACGCTGCCTACTGTCAACTGGAGGCTCAGCTCGACAGGTGTGTGTCTGTCTGTCTGTCTGTCTGTCTGTCTGTCTGTCTGTCTGTCTGTCTGTCTGTCTGTCTGTCTGTCTGTCTGTCTGTCTGTCTGTCTCTCTGTCTCTCTCTCTCTCTCTCTCCCTCTCTCTCTCTCTCTCTCTCTCTCTCTCTCTCTCTCTCTGGACAGGAGTATGTGTGTGGATTAATTTAATGAATTTACTATTTAAAAAAAAAAAAAAAAATTCGAATGATTTTTTTCAGACCGATAGAGTTTTTGTAACCTTGTGTGTGTGTGTTTCAGACCGATCGCGGGCTATGCTAACCTGTGTCCGGCCATGATCTCGTCTCAGTCTCAGGAGTTTGAGGGAATGCTCTCCACCGTCAAACATGAGATCATTCACGCTCTGGTATGTGATACTACACTTTAATATTATTACACACTGTACCTTTAAAGCAGGGGTGTCAAACTCATTTTGGTTCGAGGGCCACATACAGCCTCTCTGATCTCAAGTGGGCCGGACCAGTAAAATAATGGCAAAATAACTCCAAATCTCTAGCTTTGTTTTTCAGTAATATGCTTTATAACTCAGCCTACATGTGTAACCTACATTATCACGGATCACAAGGGATCTCTGTACCCCCAGGAAATGTCTTAGTAAAGGTTGCTGCTGGCCATGGGAATAGGAGGTGCAGCGCGGAGCGCCGCAGCAAAAATTTGGGGGATATTTTTTGACACAATCAATCATCAATATTAGCATGCTATTTGGCCACATATATTGGCCTATTTACAGCCCTCAGAAAACTGACAGCTCTTCTTAGATGCAAGTTCATCAATTCATGGCTTAAAATCCTGAGCTGTAGAACTTCCAGCAGACATTCCTAGCTGTAAGCCACGTAAGTTTCCTAACAGTTGGGAGCGTATGTGACGTGCGGATATGCAACAACCCCCCCCCTCCCACGACACAATTCTCTGACGTGCAGTACCTCCCTCCTTCCACCAGGGCTTCTCAGCAGGTCTGTTTGCCTTCTATCACGATGATGAGGGAAAGCCTCTGACTGCTCGCTTCACCAGCGGACTGCCAGCTTTCAACGAGAGGTCAGTCTAACAGACACACACACACACACAGTAACAGACACACACACACACACACACACACACACACACACAGTAACAGACACACACACACACACACACACACACACACACACACACACACACACACACACACACACACACACACACAGTAACAGACACACACACACACACACACACACACATTTTCCTTTTTTTTTTTTAACGAAAAACTGCAAAGACTTACTTAAATTTGTGTCTGTCTCCCTCCCTATCTCCCTCCCTCCCTCCCTCCCTCTCTCTCTGTCCCTCCCTCCCTCCCTCTCTCTGTCTGTCTGTCCCTCTGTCCCCCTGTCTGTCTGTCTGTCTGTCTGTCTGTCTGTCTGTCTGTCTGTCTGTCTGTAGCCTCGGTCTGTACCAGTGGAGTGAGTCTGTGATCAGAAGAGTCAGTCGTTTGTGGGACATCAGAGGAGGACAGATGCTCCGACATCACGTCCATGTGTTGGTCACTCCACGAGTCGTGGTGAGAAATCATTTATAGTTTTTTTTCTTCTCATTACTCTGAACCAAAAATCTCAACTTCTAAAGCTCTTACATCTACTAAACTTTCCATAATCATTCTCAGCACTATTCTGAAGGTTATTACAGAAGGATTTGTTCATGTACAAATATTCAATATATCTTTTTGACTATCTAAAATGTCCTAAATGCTTGTGTTCACAGGCAATACAATAGTAATAAACTTCTAATATTTCTATGTTATGAACAGGAGGAGGGCGGAGACATTTTAACTGTCCCATCTTAGAGGGGATGGAGCTGGAGAACCAGGGGGGAACCGGGACCGAACTCAACCACTGGGAGAAGAGACTGCTGGAGGTAAGAGTGAGAGAGAGAGTGTGTGTGTGTAACACAGAGTTAGACAGTATATAGTATTAATGTACATATCTTTTCTTTTCTCCCCTTCAGAATGAGGCTATGACGGGCTCCCCCACACACACACACAGTTAGACAGTGTTAATGTTAATGTAATTTGGGGCGACTGTGGCTCAGGTGGTAGAGCGGGTTGGCCAACGATCCAAGGGTTGGCGGTTCGATCCCCGCCCTGCCACCTGTGTCATGGTTGTTGTGTCCTTGGGCAAGACACTTCACCCACCTTGCCTTGTGTGAATGTGTATGACTGCTGTATGTTTGAGGTGGTGGTCTGAGGGGCCGTAGGCGCTGAATGGCAGCCACGCTTCCACCACCGGTATGACTGTGTGTGAACGAATTGAACCAGGAACCCTGTAAAGAGCTTTGAGTGCCTAGGCAATAAAGCGCTATATAAAACCTATCAATTATTAATGTACGTCTCTCTCTCCCTCCCCTTCAGAATGAGGCTATGACGGGCTCCCACACTCAGAACAGGGTGTTCTCGCGGCTAACATTAGCTCTGATGGAGGATACAGGCTGGTACCCGGGCGGACTACAGCCAGGCACACACCCTCACCTGGGGGCAGGGCCAGGGCTGTGACTTTGTGCTCAAGAGCTGCAAGTTCTGGATGGACTCGCACAGAGACAGGTAGAGAGACAGACAGACAGACAGACAGACAGACAGACAGAGGGAGAGACAGACAGACACAGAGACAGGTAGACAGACAGACTTCTCTCTCTTATAAATCAAACCCATGGCACATGGATTTTATACCTTCTGCTGTACGTCCAGGTTTTTTTTTCTTAGCAGTAGAATCAACAACTGAAACATTTCTTGGGCTCTTCTTGGGATTTTTCTGAGCTCCTGCACCAGTGTCGGGGGGGAGGGGGGGGGGGACACCAGTTTGTAAACGCTGCCATACTGAGAAATACAGAGAGAGTTTTGTGGAGCTGATAGGCTTAATCAACTTTGTGTCAACTCGTTTGGCGAATGTAACAGACATTCATTTATATGAAAAAGTTACGCACTAGGGGAGCGCCCTTAGCTCAGTTGGTAGGGCGTCCCCCCCCACCCCCCCATGGGCCCTTAGCTCAGTTGGTAGGGCGTCCACCCCCACCCCCCCATGGGCCCTTAGCTCAGTTGGTAGGGCGTCCTCCCCCACCCCCCCATGGGCCCTTAGCTCAGTTGGTAGGGCGTCCCCCCCCATGGGCCCTTAGCTCAGTTGGTAGGGCGTCCCCCCCCATGGGCCCTTAGCTCAGTTGGTAGGGCGTCCCCCCCATGGGCCCTTAGCTCAGTTGGTAGGGCGTCCCCCCCATGGGCCTCGGCCAGCAGCGGACCCGGGTTTGATTCCAGCCCGCGGTCGTTCTCTGCATGTCACTCCCCTCTCTGCCCCATTTCAACTCTGTCTCTACACTATCAATAAAGCATGAAAAATGCCAAAAAAAAAAAACTTTTATAAAAAAAAAAAAAAAAAAAAAAAAGTTACGCACTATAACTTTAAATAATGAACTAAACACCAGTATATGTTTTCCCCTCCCAGGCG
>CM047516.1:30732981-30740481 GCA_026122265.1 Ammodytes dubius
TTTTTTTTTTTGCCGAAACATTTTCAAAATTCATGAATAACTGACTTTGGATCCTCTGAAAAACTTGGTGCTTACGGACAAGAACTGCAACGCTTTGATACTCAGATTGTACACGATATTTTAAGGGGTTAAAACGTGACTGTAGCCACAAAAACTCTTTTTAAAATTGTACTTTTTAAGATTGAAAGTCTAAAGGTGAAGTTTGTACTGTATGTGTGGCTAACAGTGACACCTAGTGGCAGGAGGATGTAACTGTTCATTTAATTTATTTAACTTTTCCTGTAAATAGATCAAATACACTGGTTGCGTTCCGAATCTCATACTTTCTACTATATAGTTTGGGAGAAAAAAGATTTAGGATGTCCTGATTCTTGTGGCCAGATTTAGGATGGTTAGAAGTACCCGGATGTCCTATTTCATCCGGCCAAGATTGTTAGTGTTGAAAACTGCATCCTATTTGGGCGATTCTGGCCCACAATCCAGTGCGCACGTGAAGTGACGTCACATCGACGAAGCCTCCATATGAAAACAAACGGGGATGAGACGGATATAAAAGCAAGAGGCAAGATCAAGGCGCAATGTTATGATGAAATAAGAGAGTAAAAGTATGTCCCAATAGTATGCCTACTGCATCCTAACTAGATTATTTTTATCGTCGGATGTAGTATGTAGAATAGAAAAAAGAAAGAGGAGGAGATTCGGAACGCAACCTTTCATATGATGCAATTCCTGTGTTTACGTTTAAATTCATCAATATGTCACAATCATGGAGGCGACATTCGAACATTTCTTTATGTAAAGGTGCTCCGAGGAACTTTCAGTTTGTGTTAATTCTAGCGCCCCCCAATAAAGCTTTTTTTGAATTTGAATTGCCAGAGAGAGAGATCAAGGGAGAGAGATAGAGAGAGAGAGAGGGGGAGAGATTTGAATTGACAGTACTGTAGCTGCTAAAATATCCAGGATACTTACTCCAAAAATATTCAGCTCTGGGACAAAATGAATTATCATACCAGTGTCTCTGCTTTTGACAATTTGTAGTTATTTGTTTGAGTAAAATTAACAATTTAGTTTTAATTTTATTGACAACTGACAACATTTCACCCCAAAAAAGCTTCTTGAAGGAGACAGGGGAAGAAACAGCCATGTCATTGTGTTAAAGGTGACACTATGAAAATCTGAACAAGCCATACTGTAGGTAAAGATTATTTTTTGGCATTTTTTTTGTTATGCTTTATTAGACAGTGTGTAGAGACAAAGATGAAATGTGTCAGAGAGGGGAATGACATGCAGAGAACGACCCGGGCTGGATTCTAACCCGGGTCTGCTGTGAAGAGGACTGAGACTCTGTGGAGGGGGGGTATGGAGTGTGAGTTCTTAGGTTAAAAAAAATGCAAAATATCCTTTTCTATGGAAGCCCAGAGCGGCCATGCTCATAGATGTTTTTTTTTTTATTCTGTTTTCATGAGTTTAATAATATTTTATTTTTGCGGAAAAACTAATCTTGTTTCAGTTAATTTACCATTTTTTTCTAGAATCAAGTCGTTAACCAATTTTATTTCATTTTTGTTTTATTGATTTCAAAAATTAATTGAATAGAAAATATTTCTGTAAAATCAGTGTCCCAAAGTTTGTATTTTTATTTCCATTTACTTATATTATAATATATATAATATATTATTATCATATTTTACGTATTTTAATTTTATTCTGAAATGAAACGAGAGAAGTGACTTTTTCTGTCCGGCAGCTTTTTCAATTTAATTATTGGACGTTTGAAACCCATGTGAAAGTCTTAAAGAATGTTTAATAATATATTATTTATATAAACAGTGCTGTTAAGAGATTTTAAAAGATTATTTCAGCTTAAAACGATTGTTAAATTTTAAAGCTCTAGTGCGTAACTTCTGTCCCCCCGCCCCCCCATGAGGAATTCTGAGTAATTACAACAACACTGTCGGTGCATCTACATGAGGTAAAGCCTTCAGTGATGGCTCATGGATTTTATACCTTCTGCTGTACGTCCAGGTTTTTCCTTAGCAGTAGAATCAACAACTGGAACATTTCTTGGGCTCTTCTTGGGATTTTTCTGAGCTCCTGCACCAGTGTCGGGGAGGGGGGGGGCACCAGTTTGTAAACGCTGCCATACTGAGAAATACAGAGAGAGTTTTGTGGAGCTGATAATAGGCTTAATCAACTTTGTGTCAACTCGTTTGATGATGGCTTGAATGTAACAGACATTGATTCATATGACAAAGTTACGCACTGTAGCTTTAAGGATTTAGTTTGAAAATGAAGGTTCAACTCTTGGTCTTTACTCCGTTATGTTTTAGTAGAAAAGGGCTGATTTCTAAACGAGACAATTTGTCTATGAAAATAAAAGCTCAGAAACCCAAAGTCTGTTTTGTTCCATTCATTAAGTGTGTGTGTGTGTGTGTGTGTGTGTGTGTGTGTTCGCTTGTTGTCAAAATAATTTGTTGTCAAAATCAGTGAATATCTCCTCATGATCCACTACCTGTCTGTACTGTGTGTGTGTGCTGGAAGAAAAAAGGTAAATACCCAGCCAAGGCTCTGTAAACTGGTATGTTGCTAGATACGGTGTGTGTGTGTGTGTGTGTGTGTGTGTGTGTGTGTGTGTGTGTGTGTGTGTGGTGTGTGTGTGTGTGTGCCCTTTGTTTACATGCCAAGGAGACAGTAATGCAGTTGTTTGGGGACACAATACATTTGGGCGTCAAACATTTATTTTTCTGCATTCTGGTGAATTTATATGAACCACTTTCCCCCTTTTCTGCATCAATCCATGGTGTTAATGTTTTTATTTCTACACAAAGGCCTTTACTGAGATATTTTTGAAGTATACTTTCACTTTTTTTTTTTTTACTTTTAGAAAACATAGGCCATACTTTCTCTCTTTTCTTTCCGCTCTGGCAACCCGAGCTGGGTGTGAGTGGCCCCAGTGCTGACGTCACCATGACTCATCAAGGTGTCCGCAGGTAACAGGTAAACAGGTACATAACTTATATACTGTAGGCCGACTTCAAAATAAAAGCACAGTTCCTTGACGTTCCTGTTCACACATCGCAGTAAACAGGTGAGTCTTAAAAAAAAAAAAATCTGAATATCTTGGAAAAATCCATTCAGAAATTTAATTTTCATATTATGCTAGATTCATTACTCAAAGTGAAATATGTCAGGACAAACACACACACATGCACACACACACACACACACACACACACACACACACACACACACACACACACACACACACACACACACCACACACACACACACACACACACACACACACACACACACACAGGCTTTTTTTTGTTTTAATTTGAATGATTACGGCTTAAAGCTCATTGAATAAAAGAATCTAGTATCTCAAAATATTAGAATATTCCATAAAACCAATTTGCAGAAATGTCATCCTTTTGAAAATGAGGTTTATTTAAGATTTTAGATTAATTAATAATTAACTTCATGTGTGATGGATCTAAAATATATGAAAGTTTAATTTTTTAAATTAAAATACAGATTTCTATTTAGACCTTTTCATCGATATTAGAATGTTTGTTATGCACCAGTAGGCAGGCTACACAATATTCTTTGTTTTCGGCGGTATTTTATAAAATTATTATAGCCTATTATATATATATATTTTTTTTAACCTTTATTTCTACAGGTAAACCCCATTGAGACCGAAGACTCTTTTACAAGGGAGATCTGTTCCCATTCCCACGTTACCATTCACACACACATTCATACACCGATAGCAGCAGCTAACTATCGACATTCACACGAGGCAAGGTGGGTGAAGTGTCTTGCCCAAGGACACAACAACCATGACACAGGTGGCAGGGCGGGGATCGAACCTCCAACCCTTTGATCATCGGCCGACCCGCTTTACCAACTGAGACACAGTCGCCCACAATATTTGATATAAATATGATGAGTTATTCCTTTTTGTTATGTGTTGTTCATAAGTTGTTATTTGTCTGATTTATGAGACATTTTCTGCTTAAAATAAAACTGAAATGTATTTTTAAGACCTGTACATAATATATTTTTATTTCTAAAATCAATGAATAAAGGCTGTATCCAAAATCGGTTCGGTAGAAACGTTGGACACTAATATGTTGTTAAAATGAAATAAAGATTTTAACCCTGGGGGCGCCCTTAGCTCAGTTGGTAGGGCGTCCCCCCCCCATGGGCCTCGGCCAGCAGCGGACCCGGGTTGGATTCCAGCCCGCGGTCGTTCTCTGCATGTCACTCCCCTCTCTGCCCCATTTCACCTCTGTCTCTACACTATGAATAAAGCATAAACTCTGGCTTCATCTAGAATTGTGCTTTTCTCAAAGAGCTGCAAATTTACACACAATTAGTAAAATATCCCCAAAAAAAATTCTAATCCAAAGAAATAATTGTTTTAATGTCAGTAATCAACTGGCAATGTTTCGTGATGATATCTATAAGTTATTATATTTTATTTTTTTATCATATTCACCTGCAGTCTCTCGCCTACAATTCACTTATTATTTTATTTTTAAACTTTATTCGGCTATCTACGCAAATTTCTCAACTTGCAACTTTTAGCAACCAAGCCCTAAGCCCATAGATGACTTTTTTAATCATAAAATATCACAAGAAACAACATTTCCGTGTAAAATTGACCAAATGGGGATTTCCAATAATAAATGTTGCCAGGTTTCGTTGGTAAAGCGATAGTGCTCTTACTTTGAAATCCACCCAGAAGCCGCTGCTGTGTGTTACCAGCTATCTTCACCATAAGACCTCACGGGACACAGACAAGCGACTACTTTTTCTTTTCTTCGGTGCAGATTGTCTCTGTTTTTGTTCGTTTTTACGGCCTTTTCGCCGTGTTTTTTCGGTGTTTAAGTTTGTCGTCGGGCTTTCCAAGATGGTGAAAGTGTCTTTTAACTCCGCGCTGGGGCAGAAAGACGTGAAGAAAGACGCTGAAACTCTCATCCCCGAAGAGGACAAAGTGAGTAAAATATAAAATGGCTTACTGAGCTAACATGCTAATGTAGCTAACAACCGAAAGGAAAGGCTTGAAGCAGTTTGTTTAAAAAAACAAACACAAAAACTAATAAAACAATACATTTAAATGCACTTTAAGTCTGTTTTTAACTCTTTTTGTCACTTTTACACGCTTTAAAGAAGCCTAACTGCCGGTTTTATTGAGTTATTTATATATTTTAGTGTGTTTTGGCGACAGTACATTACGTTTTGTCCGCCTACTTCCTTATATTTACTTCTCATTTTCACTGTTAAAGACAAATATTAGGACATTTCTGCACTATTTTGTAAATGTATCAGTCTTTAATACAAGTTTTAAATACGGTTTTTAGTCCATAATCTGGTTTTAAGTCGAAGAATTTACCTTTTTTTATGAAGAAAAACCGAGTTAAGAATCGAAAAATAAAATGTACAAATAAGTATTATACCAAGGTTTGTTTGGTTATCCAACAACCTAGATTTTGTATGAAGTCAGATTTCAAATTTTATTTAATTTTTATGACATATTAGTGCGTTTTTTTCATGTTTTTTTAAGAAGAAAAAGTCTCATAAATCAGACGGTGAACAACATATGAACAAATCCTTCTGTAATAACCTTCAGAATAGTGCTGAGAATGATTATGGAAAGTTTAGTTGATGTAAGTGCTTTAGAAGTTGAGATTTTTGGTTCAGAGTATTGAGAAGAAAAAACACTAATGTTGAAAGATGGTTGTATAGGAGAAATATACAGACGCAAACAGACAAGGTTTAGTCAAATAAACACCTGAATGTACATGTTGGACCTTTTGATTTATACTAGTATGAGAGAAACATTCTAGTCGCCCCACCAATTTGTTGTGCTTCTAGATTTTATCATGTTGTTTCTACCAATAACTTTTTATGAGTTGACTGACATATTAACGGCTGTGTGTGTGGTGTGTGTGTGTGTGTGTGTGTGTGTGTGTGTGTGTGTGTGTGTGTGTGTGTGTGTGTGTGTGTGTGTGTGTGTGTGTGTGTGTGTGTGTGTGTGTGTGTGTGTGTGTGTGTGTGTGTGTGTGTGTGTTGACATATTACATGCCCTGTGTGTGTGAGTGTGAGAGAGAGTGTGTGTGTGTGTGTGCGTGTGTGTGTTGACATAATAACTGCCGTGTGTGTGTGCGTAATAATAATTTTCTGATGGCTGACAGGCCTGTAGCTCTAATAGACCTGAATGTGAGACCAAGGTTCACAGTGTAGTAGTGAAGGTTCTGTAGTAGTGCAGAGCAGAGATGGATCCACATTAACATTCTCTTGGCCAGAACCCAAAATAATGAAATGTTTGACTTAAAGGTGCAGTGTGTAGTATGACATCATCAAGAAAGTTCTAGAAAGCAATGCTCCCTGAGTAACCCCAACCCTTTAGAATAATAACAGAAGCTACAGTGGCCTTCAAGGACAAGAATAATTCTAAATGTTAAACAATGCACCTGATGACATTCCAACTATGACACTTTCAAGATCGAGGCACTAGGCCTTGGTCCAAAATATGCAGAAATATGGACATATATGAGACCCTTTCTAAGGGAAAAAAAATAATTACATTTTTTTCCAGCTATTATGCACTAAATTAAATGTACTTATGGATATTATAATTACTTTCTACAAAATCTGCTAGGAAATAAAACCCAAAAATTCTACACACTGCAGGTTTAAGGCTAAATACCAAGTTATTTTTCTAGTAGATTTTTCATTTATTTTGCCAATTTATTTTCACTATTGAATAAAAATAAACCGTCTAAAATGTTTAAACTTGGATAACACAATAACAAAACTGCAATTTTGTGATTATTGCTTTAAACAGACATGTTGCTACGGTGGCTACTTTGTTTACACACCAGTTTACAGAGCCTAGGCTGTTTGTATTAACACTAGATTATTTTTCAGCACACACACACAGAACAGACAGGTAGTGGATCATGAGGAGATATTCACTGATTTTGACTTAAAGTGATTTTGACAACAAGCGTTCTCCAGAATCACTGACTACACTTTTAATAAACTAATCTTTTGCAGTTTTTGAATAAATTTAATTTTAAATGGTACATTTTTTTCCGTCTTTTTAACTTATTCGGAAAGGACCTTGTTAGTGCTTTTTTTCGGACAAATTATTTGGTAAACAAACATTGTGTGCGTCCCTAGTATAGCAGGTAAACAGGGGAAGTATTGTCCCTGACTTACAGTGAGAGAGTTTGTGATTATTATGAACGTTTTGAAGTGTTAGAATGTGAAGTGCAGAAGCAGGAAGAGAGATAGTGAGTGAGTGTTCCTGTTTGGTAACTGTGGCTGCTGACTGTAACATGTTTTAACACAGACATTATTATATTATAGACAGACAGACAGACAGACAGACAGACAGACAGACAGACAGACAGACAGACAGACAGACACACAGAGAGAGAGAGAGAGAGAGAGAGAGAGAGAGAGAGAGAGAGAGAGAGAGAG
>CM047516.1:30752981-30757981 GCA_026122265.1 Ammodytes dubius
CTTCGTTTTTTTTTTAATTATTATTATTATTTTTTTTATTTACAAAAGAAAAAAATTCCCCCAACAAATTTTTTTTTGCAAGAAGCTAATACTGCAATATAATGACATCAAATAATTTTATATTTGGATATAAAAGTTAGTAATGTAGTAGTAGTAGTATTGCTCATTTAGGAGGATATTACATCACTAAGTGTCATAGCGCATCCATTACTTCACCTCCGAGCGCGTAATCAAAATCGGTTCCAGGGAGTACATAGGGATTATTAACGTTTTTTTTTTTTTTTTTTTTTTTTTAATTTTTTTTTTTCCTCTTTTTTTTTAATGTTGTTTTTGATGGTGTGTTTTTCTGGAGCGAATATTTGAATATTCGCTCGGAAAAAGCAACGAATATTCAAAGCCTGAAAAATGGCATTCGGGCCAGCCCTACTTTTTACACACAGACAGTCAGTCAGTTAGACAGACAGACACACAGTCAGACAGACAGACAGTGTATTAATCAGTTTCATTGTGTGTTTTTACAGGAATGCAGAAGCGCGAGGCTGAGAACTGCTTCAAGATCCGTCACTTTGAAAACAAGTTTGTGGTTGAGACTCAGATCTGTGAGATGTAAGCTAAGCTAAGCTAGCTGCTAGCCTCCACAGAGCGTAGCATCATATAACCATCACCTGTCTGTATTTCTCTGTGACCTTTGTACTTCAGGTAGAAAACTCTGAGTGTGAGTGAGAACGGGAGAAATGCAAAGCTGTTAAAGCTGAAAAAAAAATATTCAGAAAATTTGATTGTGAAAAAAAAAAAAAAAAAATATCTGAAATTTTGTGTAAAAAAAAAAAATATATTGTTTTTTTTCCACTTTGTTATTGTTTCCGGGATCTTCTATTTCTTCTTCTTGAAATCAGTTTATTCTCAGAAAGAAAAAAAAATCAGTAGTTTAAGAGTCAGGTTTCGAGGGTAAAAAATAAATTATTATAATCAAAATCAACTGCGCCTATAGCATGGACATTTATCTCTAATAGCCGTGGGTTAAAATGTAGCTTAAGTCCAAATATTTTTTTGTACCAGGGAGAATTAGTTTTGTTTTTTGTATTTTATCTGCTGTATTTCTGCTTATTATGATTATTAATTAATACACTGCATCAGTTTCTGTCTTAAAGGTGCAGTCAGTGATTCTGGAGAACGCTTGTTGTCTAAATCACTTTTTAGTCAAAATCAGTGAATATCTCCTCATGATCCACTACCTGTCTGTACTGTGTGTGCGCTGGAAAAAGAAATCTAGTGTTAATCCACAGCCTAGGCTCTGTAAACTGGTATGTAAACAAAAGGGTATCTTAACCAAGCTTTGTCTGTTTACATACCAGTTTACAGAGCCTAGGCTGTGTAATAACACTGGATGTTTTTTTCAGCACACACACATTACAAACAGGTAGTGGATCATGAGGAGATATTCACTGATTTTGACAAAAAATTGATTATGACAACAAGCGTTCTCCAGAATCACTGACTGCACCTTTTAAACTGGACAACTTCTTAAAACAAGAGTAAGCTTCTCTTGTTTAGCTTTAAATTCACCGCACAAGTTCATGTACGTAAATTTGTTCAAATCTGTATTTCAAGGTTTATTTTGTGTCAGTGCTGTTTTTCTTTTGAATGTGTAATAATAATTGTTTTGGGGTGATAACTCTTCTTGTACTAATTTGTGTATATAATCTCTTCAAAGATACAAACAGACCAACACAATAAAGAAAAATAGAAAAAGAAATGAATTCTTGTTGAGTGATCGTTCATGTGTGTACTTTTATTTATTTCACTTTTTCAACACCACTACAACTGTCTTAAGAAAATAGGTTATGTCATCTCTGTGTGTGTCTCTCTCTCTCTCAGACACACGCGCACACACACACACACACACACACACACACACACACACACACACACACACACACACACACACACACAGACACTCACACACTCACACTCACACACACACTCTCTCTCTCTCTCTCTCACACACACACACACACACACACTCACACACTCACTCACTCACACACACACACTCACTCACTCACTCTCTCTCACACTCACTCTCTCTCACACACACACACACACACACACACACTCGCTCCGTGTTATTTGATCTGAGTGGAAAGTCGTCGCTGATTAAAACACTAACGAGAGAAGCTGCTGCTGCGCCAGGTGCAGAGTCACCTTCACGGAGAAGAGAGAGAGAGAGAGAGAGAGAGAGAGAGAGAGAGAGGAGAGAGAGGAGAGAGAGAGAGAGAGAGAGAGAGAGAGAGAGGAGAGAGAGAGAGAGAGAGAGAGAGAGAGAGGAGAAAGAGGAGTGGAGAGAGAGAGGAGAGAGAGGAGAGAGAGAGAGTGTGTGTGTCTGTCTGTGAGAGTGTGTGTGTGTTCTGTGTGTGTGTGTGTGTGTGTGTGTTTGTGTGTGTGTGTGTGAGAGAGAGAGAGAGAGAGTGTGTGTGTCTGTCTGTGTGTGTGTGTTTGTGAGAGAGAGAGTGTGTGTCTGTCTGTGAGAGTGTGTGTGTTCTGTGTGTGTGTGTCCCTGTGTGAGAGCAACAGCTGATCCTGGTTATGATGACACAGTTCATAGTAAATATACAGTACTACCATGGTAATATTATACATTGATGGATGGATGGAGAGAGAGAGAGAGAGAGATGGATGGGTGGATAGATGGATAGATAGATAGATAAGATGGATGGATGGATATATAGATGGATGATAAATAGATAGTCTTATGAGTTGTTATATGACACAGCGCATAGTAAATAACCTACCATAGAAATACATTGAAGATGGATAGATAGATAGATAAGAATGGTCCACAAAAAACAAATGTTAATTTCTTATGTTCATGTAAATTATTTATATTAATGTTTTTTTTTTTTTTTTTTATAATGTGCTTGCACATACACACACACACACACACACACACATACAGTAGATGCCTACATTTGCTGCTAATCTGTTTTTCTACTTCAGTACAGTTCTAAATGCAGAAAGTATTATTACACGCTGCTGGTTTCTACTTTTATCCACAACTGAAACTGTGTCAAACATTCAGACATGTTAACATCACTCAGATATAATTTCTCTCTCTCTCTCTCTCTCTCTCTCTCTCTCTCTCTCTCTCTCTCTCTCTCTCTCTCTCTCTCTCTCTCTCTCTCTTTCTCTCTCTCTCTCTCTCTCTCTCTCTCTCTCTCTCTCTCTCTCACACACACACACACACACATTTCTGACATGTCTTCCTGGGGTGTGATGACTGATGGCAGTAAGTCGATCTGTGTCTGTGAATAAAGCTGAGAAACTTCTGAGGATTTAAGTCAGCATCTCATGTTTGTCACACACACACACACACACACACACACACACACACACACACACACACACACACACACACACACACACACACACACACACACACACACACACACACACACACACACACACAGTTAGACCACTAGGCAACCAAAGGCCATGGGTGAATTCATATAATTATTAAGATTGTATTTTGCGATTAGCAGGCTATCAATATGGTGAGTATGTAGGCTAGTAGGCTACATGGTATCAACATATTACGATAATATTATAGCATAAATATTTCACAATAATACTGCATCATGACATATTTTATACCAGAGAAATACAGCAGTGTCTAACTGACTCTAACTTTTGTGTTTATTTCATCAATATGTGGATAAAAGCCGAAGACATTTTTAAAATACCTGTTTCTACTACAACTCCCGACATGCTTTGCGTTCTCTGCTCCTCGCGCTTGCCGCTTTCCGTACTTATCAAACGGTGCGTATTTATTTTTCTTTCTAGCATCATGTTAACATCTTTAAAACACTTTTCTCGACTCTTTTTTTTTTGTTCCCACGATGTAATTTCAACACCCGAGAATAAACCAACTACTTAGAGGTAAGAAAATACTGTTTATTTGACATTAAAAGCCTTAAAAAGCGGATTTTTATTCACCCAAAGTACATTTCTAAAGGAAGCTAGTGGCTCGGTGTATCCGTCTCCATGGCAACAGGACTCAGCTACTCACCGAAAAGACGGTTGGTAGTTATAGAAAGAAAACGTTAAATTATCGAAAACTTAATGAAATAATGTGAAACTACCGCAAATATAAATGTTATTTTGATCTTATCTTGCTGTTTGTGTGGAGGAATTTCAGCTGTAATGCGGTTAAATGGGCCTAAACATGTGAGGTTGTGTTACATTACTTTTTATTCAATTCAATTGGCAAACACTTCTCTAAATGTATTCGACAACTTTAGTAACAAACCCCACCCAATAACTTAGGCCTGCTGGATACCATTACTACCTAGACTACATTTACTAAAATACAATGTTGAGATAGCTTATTTTGACAAACAGACAGTGAGTATAGATATTTCAAGGATAAGAACACAAAGTAAGGCATTATCTATAGTCTACACACACTCAACAGGGACACACACAAAAGTACTAGCTGTGTTACAACTTATAACATTACATACACAATATTGTAGGCCTGTTTGTGTATTAATTGTAGTACATTATACAGCGAGTCAACAATTTATGGGATAAAGCTGCAATTGCTTTAACGTAGAGTTTAGTTTCAATAAAAGTACTTTTTACTAAGGCTCAAAGTACAGCTCTGGAAAACATTAAGAGACCACTCCAAATGTTCAGTGTCTCTCGTGTGTCTATTTACAGGCATATGTTTAAGTAGAATGAACACATTTTGGTTTTTATAATATAAACTACTGACAACATTTCTACTTACCGGTAATTCCAATACCTTTTTTGTCATTACGAGCATTTCCATGAAGTAATGTAGAGATGAAGATTTAAGAACAATCCAAACTGGTCTCTGAATGTTTTCCGGAGCTGTGTTTGACCAGTTATTACATTATGGGTAGTTAATTATAGGCTTTTTGTACATGATGAGTTACTTTCTGTGGAAGAAGCTCAAACGTTTGACATTTGAATCATGT